>LPNX010359940.1:27220-62706 GCA_001517045.1 Pseudotsuga menziesii | reverse complement strand
CGAGAGAGAGAGAGAGAGAGAGAGATTCTTTCCAAAGTTTGTAAAAGGTCCTATTGGATTTCAAAGAGTGAATTAGAACTGATTTGTGCATTCATTGAGTGTCCAACAAGTCAAATTTCAAATTTGTTAAAAAATGGTGTGAGAGAGTTTGATAAGTCATGAAAGGTTGAGAGTTTATTGATTTTAAGGTCAAAATGTGTGGAAAAGTGTGGTCTGAGTAAAGTTCAAGGAGATTTTAATAGTGGTATTAAACCTTGAGAAGTTTTTAGTGCATGTTTGATAGTACGTGGCACTTCATCATTTTGAGTCTTCATTTGTAAATGAAAACTTACATACTCCTTGGTCAATCCGAGTTGTAAAGCTCTGTCATAAGAAAGTTATTCTCCCCATGTTTTTTTAGGCCTTGTTAAGTAGGCATGTTTCTTGTAGTGTCATAACACATGATCATGATGGATGTAAAGTGTATCCATCTGGTAAAGAGGATGTGGTATCAAGTTGTGTAATTAACCACTTGATAGGTATGAGGGTGGTTAGGTGTACTTGTATGATATCTTGATTCTAATTTGAAGGTAAAAGTATGTTGGGACTAGTTAATGACTAAGGGGGAGTTTAATTGAACCGTGTATATTTGATTTTGGTAAAGATTGTAATATTATATTTATATCATCATGTTGTCGATAGGTTTGAGAAATAAACAATAGTGCCATAATCATTGAATAATATCTCAACAAAAAAGTGTTTGGTATTCATAAAATTGAAGTAGGGAAAGCAACATCTCACTGGAAACAAAGAAGAAGAGGACACAAAATTACAGTAGAAGCTAAAACCATGGTCACAATGACACTACAAACAACTTGGGAATGAGTTTATTCTCTCTCTATGAGAGTATTCTAGAAAAAGAGTAAAAGGTGAAAAAAAGAAAGGCAATCGTATAAGAAAATTATGAAGAAATGAGGACACTTCTTAGGAATATAGAACGGCATGAAGCAACAATGAACCAAGAATTGATAGATATAATTAAATTTCAACATAAGGGAGGCTACAAAGGTCTAATAAAGATCACGATGAAAATGAAAATGAAAATGCCACTCACAAAAGATGAAATTAACTATTTGAGAGGAACTATGCGAGAGAATGAGTTTCATAAATTACGTATCTATAATGAAGGTTATTGTTGATGTAGACCTCAAAGAAGATGAGTTGGAATCTAATAGTGTATATTATCCTGATTAAATTGTTGATGTTTTGTATTGTAAAACAAAAGATGAACTTGAAAATGAGAAGCAACTTAAAGAATGTTTTCCCAAATTGAAAGAATCTAAGGACACAGTTTGTGATGTAGCTGATCAAGTTGGTAGTTTGCTTGATTCAAAGGATGAAGAATCACAAGGGGGAGCAATAGCAGCTGAACCTATAAAGAAAATGAAGAAATCATGCCCATGGAGGGAATTGAATAATTTGATAATATTATTGTTGTTGATTGTGTAGGTAGAATGCATCTTTGTTGATGTTGAAAACTTGAAATAAAATCTGAAAATGAAGAAAGAAATGTAGATGTTGGTGACAAAGAAATAAAAAATAATAAGGATATTACAATTAGTGTATAAGGAAGCTATAATAAGATGAATATGGGTATCCATAAGGTATATGATTCTCGTAATGGAATTGAATTTGTTGAGGAAATATTATTTGATAAAGATATGTTATAACGAAGGAAGGAAATGAACTTGATTGATGATTTATTGAATAGTAGTGTAATGTCCTCGACCCTCAGACTGACGAAGAGGACGCTCCCATACACTAACCGTCTGGGCAATTATCCCAACGAACATGTACATACATATAAAAACTGAAATAAAATGCTTGGAAGTAAAAACATGCAGAGATGCATAATGGTTTAACATACACCGGAAGCAAAATCATACATTCCAGCATTCAACATGTTCACCATAATTCATTAAACATCAAATATGATTGCAGAAACGAGGTAGTCAAGAATACTTATCTTATCAAGAACTCGTCCCGCAACTAGCTACATCGCTACAACGTTCCACCCAACCATAGTCCAGTGTGCTCATCAATCTCTTAGCAAAACTGCCACCCCCAAGTTGGGCATGATTCCCCAAGGAATAAGGGACTAAGCAGGCTTACACATAGCCAAGGATACAGAAATCAGCCAAGACAACACAGTAGGGTGTATCAGGGCGTCAAGGAGCTGGGAAAAGTTGAATGCTAAACTGGTGATATCATTGAATAGCTAAGGACTCCTACACCAGAACTAGCCTGACTTCTAGGACACACACACACACACCCAACACTAGGAAAGAAGTCCCTTCTCTGCTATGCAGTCCCTCAGGCTGTGACCTCCCTTCCAGTGCTATTCATGGGTTGTGGAGAAGAAAGCTATCCCTCTAGATTTGCCTGTGTGGTTCCCAAACACACCACAATTATCAAGCAACACAAGCCTTCATTCCTACTCCAACACAGTCCGAAGACCAACCACTGCATACACACAACAAAACCAAACAATTCATGGCTCTGTGGAAACAGGATGGAAACAAAATGGTGAACGCAGCACAGGCTAAACAAGCAATTCAGAGTTGTTCTTGGCCTTAGCATGGCCAAAACAACTCAGCAGAAACCCCCAAAATGTAATGGATCCCACAACAACCAAATAATGGATGAAACCAACATCAACCACATTCATGGATGAAACCAACATCAACTACATTCGTGGATGAACCAACAGTAACCCCAACATGAATGATCCTACAGCAGACCACACCTCATGAGGAGAATAACAACAACCCCCAAATCTTGGAAATGGATCCTTCATAGGAAATCATGGGTGACAGGAAACAACTCCCCCCCAGCCCTCTACATGAGGAAACGATGAAGAATCCCCAACCTATTCGTGAGGAAAACAGAATGATTGCCTGCGTGAGGATGGACAAGGATGGAAGAATGGGTTAGTGGTTTCCCCACCCACGTGAAGATGGAGAGGCCGCTGGTGGAGTGTGCATGTGGGAAAGGACTGATAGTGTTTCCACCCACCACTACCCAGCAATAACTGCCCCCAACTAACAACAGAATTTTTAAATGGGTGGTTGACACATGGCTTTTTCCCCATTGGTTCAAGGTTCAATAATCCCGCCCCCTTATCCTTAGGAAAATCATGCCCTTTTCATTATCGTTGCATCGTCATAGCTGGTTTTAGGTTCATTTTAATTAAAGTGCATATTTACATGATGCCAAAACTATAATGTGTCAGATAGCATGATATACCATCGACAACGATCCCAATCGCCGAAACATAACACAACCAAATCGATGGTGGGGCTTTTGCCTTTAGCTCCACACCAATATTAATTACAATATAGACATCATGTACCTTTTAATGCAAATGGGGTCAAAACCAAGGTATTACAATCCCCTCCCCCTTGGAATAACACCGTCCTCGGTGTTCCAATACTTAGGAATACATATAAATTTACACATCCAAAATTTCAAAATTTTGCAAATCTGTCACATGTTCAATTCTTTACTTTGAACTTTTAGGACCAAGCCCCTTGGCTTCCATGAGTTTCTCCTACTGGTCCTCAGCTTTCGGCTCATCCCCAAGTCTAGGAACTTTGTGGTTGCTAACCTCTTGATGTTCCCTTGTTGGGCAGTCCCGGCGGTAATGATGTCCTCCGCATTTCCAACATTTCGCTGGCTGCTTCATCTTTACCTGCTCAATTTCCCTTTATTCTTCATGCCTAGAACATTCTTAACGGACCGATTGGACAAATTCCCCATCATTGATCCACTTTCCTTCCGCTTACGGATTGCTCCCAGAAGGATTTTCACCTCCTTTTGCAAACAAATAGAGTCTCGCAAAATATGGTGGTTCATCTCATTCTTCCTTTTCTGTATCTTGAGCATCTCTCCATGATTTTCTTGGGTCTTGGAAATTGTTTGAAGGATACTTCCAGCCAAGTCCAATAGCTTTTGGTCTGCTGCCATGATCAATGTGCATGACTGGATTTCACTTTTCTCACCTGTGAAATGCATCATTGTAATTTTGTTAGGCCAAGCATAATATAGGCATTAAAATCAGTCAATTAATTTCCCAATTGGCATCGCAGTCCAATTCTTATCAAGGAGACTTTCATACTTTTCATGCCTTCCCAACAAGCACATGAGCTCATTCATGTCCATTCTTGGGCAGGGAATTAACTATTCCAGCATTCACAATTTATTTTAAGCAAATAAACACCATTAGAGGAATTTTGAGGTCTAAAATGGGCCTCCTAAGGAAAATAATAAAATAATAGTTAAAATAATAAAATAATAGTTAAAATTTAAAAATAATAATTATTAATTTTGGAGGAAGAACGAAAAAAACTACTTTTTGTGTTCATATTTTCGACATATATCCCTATGTTTTTACTCAAATTCTGAGTGGGATATCTCATTGGATGTGGAATTTAATTCCACATCCAACGAGTACCCACACTGCATACTTTTGATGGACCCCGCTACCCCCAAAAAAGTACATACCTGAAAAACACATGATGATGACATCATCATCACGTTTTTTCAGGTATTTCTTATTTTTGGGGTAGCAGGGTCCATCAAAAGTATGAAGTGTGGGTACTCATTGGATTTGGAATTAAATTCCGCATCCAACGAGCTCTCCCGCTTGAAATTTGAGTAAAAACACGGGGAGATATGTCGAAAATACGAACAAAAAAAGTAGTTTTCTTTTATGACAAATATGTCAATTCAACCATTATGGTTGACTCATTTTATTGAAATTCTATTGGTTCTTGAATTCCAACTCACAAAATTTATTGTTGGCTCATTTTCTTATAAGACCCATTTTAGACCCCAAATTTCCTCTAATGATTCTATTTTAAGCCATACATGCATTCAAGAATCTTTTGTTTTCATAATGCATAAGTATATCAAAAAAAAAGGAAAGAGAGAGTAGCATGAGTTTTTCCCCTCTTTGTCTTGTTCCATTCTAGAACCCACACCACCACTGTGGCTTTCATGCTCTTAGCCTCTTTCACTTCACCATGAATGCTGGACCAACCCTTCTTGGCCATGACACTTAGCGTCTTCGGTCTATTCTAGACCTGTCAACCATGGAGTCTCTCCACATGGTTTGTCTACAACTCTTGGCTGCTAGGACCTTCACAGTATCACTAGTGCCTTTTTCATTGCTGCTCATTTTGAGCGCTTCAGGATAGTCACATGTCCACATGCACCCCTAGGATGCCCTCATAGTCCTTGCTCCTAGCGATACCTATATTCAAACATTGAATAGATTCACATGTTTAGTTTATTCTCATCGGTTTGTCTCTAAACAAGAGTTAGAAGATTATAACCAAACCATATACAAACGTATATTCATGAGAAAGAAGTTGCAAAATAATATAATACTTATCTGTATTGTGCATTTCCTCTCTGGTCCACAGGGTCCTACTTCGCTTTGTAAGCCTTGGGATTGCCTATGGACTTGGATGTTAGGTCAGCATGCAGGCTGCTCCACAACATCAAATAATTAATGTCTAGCCAGTACACCTTCACGCCGACTGGGCTTAGAACTTTACCACAACCATTTCCAGGTCCAATATCTACTATGGATCCCCAGGCATATAACATCCCAACATCTCCTTCCAGTACACCTTCACGCCGACTAGGAAGTAAACTTCACCATGACCATTTCCAGGTCTAGGATATACTATGGATCCCTAGGCATATAATAGCCCAACATACACTTATACCAACAATAATACATACCCTTATATCAACAATAATGCATACACTTATATCAACAATAATACAAGAACTTATATCAACAATAACCCTTTCTCTTTAGTGTGCAACACCAAACTGCATCTGTTTAGCCTACCAACACAAGCAATATAAGAAAACTCATCAGTGTTATTGCTCTAAAACTGTAATCATATTTCGTATCATTCACTATCAAGTATTGAGACACTAGGAGTGCATCCACTCCCTAGGGTGTAGTCAATATTGAAAACCCTTTCACGACCCGACATCGGGAAAGTGTGCACCCTTTTCCCATGTGAGCCATGTAGGCTCTATTCATACTCAAGAAATCTGTCATAATGGAAATAAAATCAAAACATGCTCTGCATATTGAATCTAACAATTTGACATGCATATTCTTAGCTAGGGTCATAGAACACTTATCCATTTGTTGATGCAGTATTCCTTCGTTAAGGAGAAATGGGGGCTCCCTTCTCTGAGTTGACAGTCCCTCAGTTTGCCATCCCAACTCATTTTTACATTCCATATCCCACACATGTCTTACCAACATAATCTATACCATCTCACTCATGTTGCTTACCACACATGTAGTGCAGATGGGACATTTCCAAAATGTCCAATGGAGTTTCACCCGAAACCCATTTCCAGGATAGGGGAGACTTCCCCATGAATTTTGGCTCCTGCAGGCCATCGCACATGGCCTTCCTGCAATGTGTACCCCTGACACATTCATCAAGTAGCCAAACAGTCAATCACTATCTACTAATACAATCCAAATTTGATTGTTCCATGGCCAAGCCATGGCATTAGTAATTAAATTCAATATGAATTTGCGACTCTGTTTACTACAGAAATTGATTTGCTTAGCAATGAGGTGATCCTCATTCATCCACTTACAACACGTCCTCTTGACACAATTCTATGCAAGGCAATAGTGATTAGTAGTTGTCAGCAATTTCTCAAATCTGAAATTTATAAGTCCAAATTAACAACCCATTCTGCATACAAACTATTTTTACAACCATGAGAATATTCTCATGAGGTTTGGCTGTTTCACATGGTAGATTTCTGCCTATGTCATGGTCTTACCCGCATTTCCATGAGACAAACAATCTACCTGAAACCTGAACTTCAATCAGCCAAACACTTGGTAAGTCTTGATGCATATAAATTTTTTCATTGCTGCAACAATCACTAAAGCATTTTTAGAATTATAGAATTCAAATACTTCCAGCTGTTAGCATATCAATATTACCCAAAACTCATTTACTTCATGCGAATCATTATCATACTAAAATTGCAAGGTATAGTCACATCATTTATGCAATTTAAATGAAATTTTTAGATACTCCTTACTTCACAAGCGTATCATTTGTACCACCTTGCCCTTCTATAGAGCATTTCCGACAGCCAATCGATCATGACTACCCCCTTCATGCACCTACTATCATGCATTCATAACAGCTCTTGAAATGGTTCTATAATTATCA
This sequence comes from Pseudotsuga menziesii, assembly GCA_001517045.1. NCBI lineage: Eukaryota > Viridiplantae > Streptophyta > Pinopsida > Pinales > Pinaceae > Pseudotsuga > Pseudotsuga menziesii. The sequence goes on along the minus strand of LPNX010359940.1, from coordinate 55,432 downwards.
TCAATCCATCATTTCATCCATTGGTTAGTCATAATAACACATGCACTATCTTGATGCATTCATGCAATGCATCACAACATTTGCACCCATACTTATATATGCATATTTACAACATTTACTCAAACTTTTCATATGCATTCATTCAATGCATAACTACAAGATTTATAAAATCGCTTAATGCATATCCACTCAATGCTACCTTGTATTGATTCAGGAATACTATGCATTCAAACATACCATGGCCTAACCATGACTACTTCATATAGGATGCATTGCTATAATCAAGACCACCAGTCGTCACTTGTTCTGGTTATTAAGTTCATATCAACATATTTATATATGAATGTAATATAAATTTTAAATAAACACATGGTATGAGACCTCTTGACCTTACCACTCCATGCAATTGTCATAATTAAACCATTACCTACATGGATCCTACTTACACCCTTGACATTACCAGTTTAGTTGGTCTCTTACAGGAGATTGCAGAATTCGCTCACCAACTTTTGATCCTAGATTTGTTGCCTTGTCTCTTTCTCCATAGGGTTGCTGGTCACATTCATCGGCATCAACAACATATTCAGCCATGCTCATGTTGTCGTTGATTTTTCCACTAATGCCAACACCAATGCAATATTTACCATTAGTGGTTCATTATAAATGTATAATTCTCACTATTTTTACCAATATGTAATATCCTATGCACGCAAACATATCCCCATGCATTTTTAGCATCCCCATGCCATAATTTCTATGTACACAAGCTTATAAAATATGAACATAGTTAACAAGACAGGGTTTAATGGATTTTCCTTTTCAAAAACCTCATCTTTTCCTGAAATTCCTCTTCCGCATAATAGTTGGTTCAACTTCATGGTCTTTGCTATCTCTAGGCATGCAATTCTTGGATTTGTCCATATTGACAACAACACACTTTTTTTTTCAAACAACCACTAGTACTTTTCTGCTCTGCATTCCACTCTGGTGATTCTTCCTTGTTCCCTACTGGATAATATTTCCAACTTCTATCCACATGCTTCGTTCTGACTTCGAGTGTGAAAATCACACCACTTCTAAGATGGCAATTTTCACCAAATTTACAACTGTATTCTGGTCTGAAATGTCAACTTCAGCCACCTAGAATTTATTCCTTTTCAGCATTGAAAATCCACTAGAAACTGCTGAGAATCCCACTAAGAAGAAGCTGAAATACGCTGAGAAATCCCACTTGAAAAAAACAAAATTTCTTTCATCAAATCGAGTCTTTTCCCAACTAATTTTCCGACATATCGGATCCTTAGTTGACTAAGATTCCGATGTTTCGGCGACCCAAACAACAAGTTTTCTCCGGCGCTCATCGGCGGTCTCTTCAACTAAAAATTTTCGATGTATCAGTGGTCCAAATAGCTAATTTTCTCCGACGTATCAGTGGTCCAAACAACTAACTCTTTCTGACGCCTCGGCGGACCAAACAACTAATTTCTTCCAATGTTTCGGTGGTCCAAGCAACTAACTCCTTCCGATGCATCAGAAAACCAAAGAGCTAACTTTTTTCCCGATGTTTTTTGTACTTAGGAAAAATTTTGGAAATTTTTTCTTTTTTTCCTCCTCTTCTCCTGCCATCGTGTCAGCTACTTACTCAACTAATTTGCACCGATGTTTGCCGCCACATCGGCTACTCCATCAAGTAATTTTCACTGATGTTTCGGCTGCTTGATCAACTAAACTTTTCCGACGATTTCCATACTTGAAAAAATTTTGAAAAATTTATCTTCTTCATTCCTCCCTCGCTGCATCGGCGGTTCGATCATCTAAAGCTTTCCGATGCTTTTGGTACTTAGAAAATTTTTCTGACGAAAGTTCCTTCTTTCTCCTCCCCATCGGTGCTTTGATCCTTTTCCTTTCACCATTGTTGTGGCATCTACTGCCTCTTCCAGCTGCTTTGTCGGCTCCAATTTCTTCTCTTTTCTGCTGACGCCTCGTCGACTCTTCCTCCCTCCCCCGTCACTGCTTGTTTGTATCGGGTGTTCCTTCGACTAAACGAGCCGACATTTCAGCGGTCTTCAGGTGATCTCCATCGACACTGTGGCTCCAACTTCACCTGTTCTTTGCTGAAACCCTCGATTCCGTCTTCAACTTTTCTTCCACCAGTGCTATCGGAAGTTTTTCCAGCTAAAGGGGCCAAAATTTTGGCGGTCTTTAGCTAAAGGCTTCTGACGGTTTTCACACTTAGAAAACTTTTTGAAAAAAGTTTTCTTTGGTCGTCCACTGATGGCCTGTATCGGAGGGTCTTCCAACTAAAAATTCCTTTGCATCGGAGGAGCTTCCCACTAAGTCTTCTGATAGGATGACAGTCTGGACACTTAGAAAAATTTCCGAAATTTTTATTCCGTGGTTCCCGTCAGGTGGCCTTCCGCTCAGGTGATCCGATGCATCGACGGGGCTTCAGACTAACTCCTTCGATGATTCGATGATCTCAACACTTAGAGTAATTTTTCAAAATTCTCTTGTCATGCATAGATTTCCTTTGATTTCTACTGGGTAGAGGGAAACCTTCCTCTGCTAGCTGATTCTTCACGGCCCATTTAAGCCCATGCTGTAACATTAGCTTTGATACCACTCTATAACGTTCCTGACGCTTAGATCGATGAAGAGGATGCTACCATACACTAACCGTCCATGCAATTAGCCCAACGAACATGTACATGCATATCAAAACTGAAATAAAATGCTTGGAAGTAAAAACGTACAGAGATGCATAATGGTTTAACATACAGTAGAAGCAAAATCATACATTCGAGCATTCAACATGTTCACCATAATTCATTAAACATCAAATATGATTGCATAAATCAGGTAGTCAAGAATACTTATCTTATTAAGAACTCATCCAACAACTAGCTACGTCGCTGCAATGTTCTACCCAACCATAGGCCAGTGTGCTCATCAATCTCTCAGCAACACTGCCACCCCCGAGTTGGGCATGATACCCCAAGGAATAAGGGACTAAGCAGGCTTACACATAGCCAAGGATACACAAATCAACCAAGCCAACACAGTAGGGTTTATCAGGCCGTCAAGGAGCTGGGAAAAGTTGAATTCTAAACTGGTGAGCTCATTGAAGAGCTAAGGACTCCTACACCAGAACTAGCTTGACTTCTAGGACACCCACACACACCCAACACTAGGAAATCAGTCCCTTCTCTGCTACGCAATCCCTCAGGCCCTAACATCCCTTCTAGTGCTATTCAGGGGTTGTGGAGAAGAAAGACATCCCTCTAGCTCTTCCTGTGTGGTTCCCAAACACACCAAGTTTATCATGCAACCCAAGCCTTCATTCCCACTCCAACACACTCCGAAGACCAACCATTGCATACACGCAGCAAAACCAAACAGTTCATGGCTCTGTGGAAATGGGATGGCAACCAAATGGTGAACGCAGCTCAGGCTAAACAAGTGATTCAGAGTTGTTCTTGGCCCTATCATGGCCAAAACAACTCAGCAACAATCCCCAAAATGTAATGGATCCCACAACAACCAAATTGTGGATGAAACCAACATCAACCACATTCATGGATGAACCAACAGTAACCCCAACGTGAATGATCCTATAGTAGACCACACCTTACGGGGAGAATAACAACCCCCAAATCGTGAAAATGGCTCCTTCATAGGAAATCGTGGGTGACAAGAAACAAATCCCCCCAACCCTATACGTGAGGAAACGATGAAGAATCCCCAACCTATGCGTGAGGAAAATAGAACGATCCCCTGCGTGAGGATGGACAAGGATGGAAGAATGGGTTAGTGGTTTCCCCACCCATGCGAAGATGGAGGGGCTGCTGGTGGAGTGTGCGTGTGGGCAAGGACTGACAGTCCTGCCACCCCCCACTACCTAACAATAACTACCCCCAACTAACAATATAAGTTTTAAATGTGTGGTTGACACATGGCTTTTCCCCATTGGTTCAAGGTTCAATAACCCCCCCCCCTATCCTTAGGAAAATCATGCCCTTTTCAGTATCGTTGCACCGTCGTAGCTGGTTGTAGGTTCATTTTAATTAAAGTGCATATTTACATGATGCCAAAACTATAATGTGCTGGATAGCACAATATACCATCGGCAACAATCCCAATTGCCGAAACATAACACAACCAAATCGATGGTGGGGCTTTTGCCTTTAGCTCCACACCACGATTAATTACAATATAGAAATCATCTACCTTTTAATGCAAACGGGGTCAAAACCGGGGTATTACAAGTAGAGATAAAATACTTGGAATTCTAAACCAAGTATATGATGGTTCAATTGTTGTAGCAGTCGATGATGAAAAAATTGTAGTAGTGAAGACTACAACAGAGTCTCTTTTAGAACCAAGTTATGGCAGGAAACCAGCTCAATACTAAGCATCGAATAAATGATACAGAGTTGAAGATGAACATGCAATAGTGTTGAATGTTTCAAAAGAGGTTTAAATTGTAAAGGATGTTTGATATGATGATGATGAATTCATTTGTAAATAATAAATGATAGAGATAAGGAGAGATATTAATTTGATTTAGATCTTTTGAATGGATTGGATAAATAGCATAAAGTTGAGGTCAATGTGGATGATGGACAGGGAGAATATATGAGAATTTCCCTAGCAACAATGAAGAATGATGAAGGAATTGGGTTTGTTGTAGTAGAAGGTAGTGATGAGGAGAAGGAAACTAAGAAAGTTTCATGCGAAAAAATATAAATTGTGGGAATGAATGAAGAGAACATGAAAACAAATCTTATTTTATGTAACTATTTACTTCTTTATAATTGTGCAGAAGATGATAGGATCAATGTTGCAAGCATGGAGATGAATGAGCATTCTAAAGGTGTTCCAAAATAACTTAATAGCATAAAAAATAAGTATGAAGATAGTGTGGTATATGTGATGAATAAAAATAAGAGTAGAGTGAAGATGAATAAATCAACATATACTTGGTATAAGGTATGGCATGATTAAAATAAAAGAAAATAAGGTAAAATGTGTAAAACTACGGCTGAAACCGAGACCAACATGCAATTGTGTTATAAAGTATGTTGAAATATATTGTCTTGAAATCCCACAAAAGGCATTGTGAATTGCATTGATGTAGTATGTTAGTAGTAGATTTGTTAGTGGTTTTATTTAAGGGGAGTGTTACAATAAACTAATTACTCCCAATAAACAAGTTAGATGTAGAATGTTCTAAAAAGTAGTTACGAAGCTACATCTAAATTCTTCCATTCATGATATATAGACATGTCAAGAAATGATTTATATATGTGTTTATATCGTATTTGAAATTAAATACAATTTGAATTATATTGAGATTTATTGATATGTAGAAACAACCTTGTCTATTATTAATGTTATAGAATTTCTTCTCCTCCCTTCATGTATTACGTCTAAGAATTTTATTGCTATAGTTTTTTGTGAAGTTGTGTCATATATAGGGTTATTACATTTATTACACATACACATACTATCACTTAGTAAGGGAAAATCATTAATTTGATGAGGAGCATACATTAAGAAGAAGAAACCAACCTCGGTCATCATGAGGGTTTGAATCTCATGCTAAATTTTGGCATCTCTGAGGATCTTTTCAACAAATATGGTTTTCTAAATCTAAATACCAAGAGGATATTCATGTAATATGTTGTGTGTTAGTCCCCAATAAATATCTAGTGATTATCATGGGTAGTAGGTGTAGGGGGAATCCTTCTTGATCTTGGCAATTTTTTTTGGAAACCTTTTGGTATAATCCAGGGTGATCTTGAAATTAATTCACCTAGTGAAGGATCAATATAGGATCATTTTATTGAACTTGATTGCATTCATCTTAAAAATTATAACATGCCATTCACTTTATTCATCATCAAATACTAAACATCATGAGGATAAGAGAGAAAAAAAACATGCACAAGGAAAAGCAAGACACAATTACAAATTTGGTAACATAGTTCACCATACCCCCTTGGTATGTCTCTAAGATCATTCAAACGTCAAACCACTTCATTATCTTCCTTGAAATATAATGGGGCCTTCTCACAAGTTTTTACATCCAAATGTACCTTCTCCTTAATAGAATATTCAATAAGGTACTTCACACAAATGACCTTACTCCACACATTGGAAAGATGGATTCCTTACAAATTTCCAAGCTCTCACATATCTCTCTCAAATATTCTACAATATTTGAGCCTCAAGATAAGATTACAATCACCAAAATAGATCCTTCAAAAGTTATGGGACTCCCACAACATGGATTCCAAAATCATTTCAAAGCATATGGATATCTCCACAAGAGTTTATTCTTGGATCTCTCTTAAAAATATTATCAAACTCCTTGAGCCCCGTTCATAGTTCGAATGCTTGGGTTTAAGTGGTTTGATTACCACCTTAGTGGCATGATAAACATGGGGTGTTTTGGTTACCCATTCATTGGCCTTCTTGTTACAACCTCTTCTCATAAATGACATGGTTTATCTTAACCATATTCCAACACATCCAACGTTACAACCAAACATAAAATAGGATTGGTAGCCACATCTTACCATATGATAAATATGGCCCAAAACAAAAATAACCAACCGAATATATAATAAGGTTATAATAAAAACCAAGTCGTGTTCATTTCGTTTGGTGGCATGTCTCCACTTTGGAATATTCCAAATTTTTAAATAGCATATGGTTTCAACCATTCCAAAGACCAAATATACGCTAACTTGGTGCAAGTTCCAAAGTTCACCACTAATCGAATATACATATGGAGTTTTTTTCTTCCAACCAAACATGGAATTTTGTACAACCATATGATTTCATATGGAGCATGTGTCTCCTTTCCAAACATGGAACCCATTTGATATAATAGAACCAAAAAGGAGGGGTTAGGGAATATCCCTTTGCCCCCTTTTCTTCGCCATGCAAAACTTCCATCAAGTTTAACTAGAATTTTGTTACATATGCCAACAAGAAACAATGGTGGGAATGTTGGTGAAGGAATTTTGATATATGATGGGAGGTCATGGGTTCAAATCTTATTGCTTCCACCATCATTTTAATATTCATTAACCACTTTAGCCAATTGGGATCTTCCACATGGAAGCTCCTCATTGGTCCATCTGCAAAACCAATGCCACATGTTTAAACTTGATTGGTCCATGTATTTCCAAGTCTAATTCCAGTTGTGAAATCAAATGACATATAACAACCGTCCCTTTTTCATGCTCGATGTACCTCTACAGAGCAAGTCCTTTTTCATAATGGATGTAGACCTTCGTAGTGCCAACCCTTTTTCATACTGGATTCACATCTTCATAGTGTCAGTCCTTTTTCAAACTAGATGCCTATCTTTGTATTTCTAGTCCTTTTTTATACTAGATGTGCACCTCTACAGTTCCATTCATTTTTCATACGGGATGCAAAACTTTATAGAACCAATCCTTTTTCATAATGGATGTAAATCACACACATCTTACTCAGAGCTAGCCTCTTTTCATGTTGGATGTGAGGACCACATGTCTTCCACAAATCCAACCCTTTTCCATGCTGGATGTGAAGGACACATGTCTTCCATAGAGATAACCCTTTATCATGTTAAATGTGAAGACCACATGGACTCATTACTCCCTCTTATGATGGACACCAATATGGACAACTCCAATATTGTCCTTGAAATACTCAAACTTTACTCTTGACAGAGACTTGGTAAATACATTGATTATCTGCTCATCCATTGTAATATATTGGAGCTTCACTGCTCATATTTGCACCATATCCTTGATATAGCGATACTTAATATTAATGTGATTTGAATTTTCATGGAACATAGGGTTCTCAGAAAACTTCACACAACTCTAGTAGTCACAAAATACATAAGTTGTCTCTAACTCGAATCGAATAATCCCGCAAGTATATTTCTAAGAAGCACTGACTCACAACTAGCTGAACAAGTTGCAATGTATTCTACTTTAGTTTTTTTCACTGATACACTCATATTATTCCCTTTGAACCAGTAAATCATGCCATACCCCAATCTAAATAAACACCATGAATTGTTATTCCTATCCATAACACTACCATCCTAATTTAAGTCAACATATCCCCACAGGAAAATCCTTTGATCTGTTGCATATCTAAGGCCATACTTAATCATACCCTTTAGGTACCTCAACGCATGGTTTGGCGTAATCATGTGAACATTTCATGTCTCCACCATGTAATGACTTAGTGTTCAACACAAAGCATATATTCAACCTCGTGTTCATCAAGTACATCAACAAACCAATCATTTGCTTATAAATTATGGCATCAACTATCTCTGAAGTAGTATCACATAACAACTTCAAGTTCGATGCCATCGATGTGGAAATGGGCCTTGAAATCCATCATCCTATATCTCTTTAGTATCTATACCATACATTTTCCTTGACTAAGGAAAATCTCATCTGGATTCTACCACTCCTCAAGACCTAAGAAATAGTACATCATACCCAAGTATTTAATCTCGAACTGAGCGACAAGCTTCTTCTTCATTTTTGTAATGAGATCCTCATCACATGTCAGGAACATGTAATATACATATAATGGTAGTATCATTGGTTTTCCATCCTCAACCTTGAAGTAGAGGTTGGAATCATCTTTACTCTTGGTAAATCCCAAGCTCGTCAGAAATCCATCTATCTTTCCGTACCTTAATTTCTTGCGTGTATGTTTCAAACCATGCAAGGCCTTCAATTTTCACACATGTGTGTATCTATAATGTGTCCCAAATATTAGTGTCTTCTCCACAGACACTTCCTCTTCTACTGCACTATTCAGGAAGGATTTCTACATGTCCATCTGGTGTACCTTCCATTTCATCACCGCAACTATTGCAAGAATAGCTCTAATCAAAGTGTATTTTCCTACATGAGAAAATGTATCCTCATAATCTATTCCCTATTTATGGGAGAATCCATAAGCCACAAATATTGCCTTGTATTTCTTGATTCTACCATCTATTGCATGCTTTGTCTTGTAGATCCATTTGGAAGACACTACCGACTTCCCTTCAGGTCTCGAAAACACATCCCATATATCATTCTTCATGATCGAATAGTATTCTTTGATCATAGTATCATTGCACTCTTTCTTCTCGAATGCTTCTTCATAGAGGCAAGGATATGCATCAATTATGCAACATAATAATTCCACATAATTGGAGTATGGTTTAGGCCTCTTACTTTGTTTGGAAGTCTTTTCTAGAGAACCATACTTCTTTGCATCATAGATAATCTCTTGTGACCAATATTTATTCTCTTATGTGTTCTCACCTATCGGGGTAGATATATTTGTCTATGTAGCTCGGTCATGTCACGGTCCTCATGTTATTCTGAAGTCCTCTTTTCCATAGTTGTGTCCCTAACTCTAGGAGCATCGGGTTCTTCTTCATGTAATTCATAGGAGTGAATATGTTTTGATCTTGTAAATGAAGGTCATTGCTGAATATATATCACTTGTTCTTCAGAACAAGTCTCATCATCCTTCTCTTGTAGGTGATTATATATGAACATTCTTACAAGTTAAATTCAGCTGCATGATTGATAACATTTCATAATCATCCAATCATAACATCTCATATTATTGATAGTGCATAAATCACACAGTTATTTTAGCCAATGCTTCAATACAACATTACTCCATATCCCATATACAGACGGTAACTTTCTAGATGCCTTCCATCTCTACTAGAACATAATTAAGTGTGTGCACTAAGCCCAACATGCCAACAAAGACGTTTAGTTCTAGATTCATCATGGAATGTTGTGCATCATTATAAGCTACTTACCCATCACATTCATATTAGTATTATACTATTCATCAATTCATTTACATTGGCATGCATAATACACTTCCTTAATCTAGGAACATAATATGTACATAACTGAACAATATCATTTGAACAATTAAATATACAAGAAATTCCAATTGATATACTTATCTTTGTTTGGTTGGTTGGATCCCTCTTGATCTCTACCTCCTTGTAGGAATTACTAGAGTCTTTGATAGTGTTCTCTACTCCATCATTTGATTTTTAAGACATGTGCTTAGATTACTCATAGTTTGGAAATGATGAGCAAGTATTATACACCATATATCACTTGGAGCTGTGTATTGGTGCTGAATTTGGGTGTCCCTTATTCTTTAACACCAATTATGACTGTATCCCTTCCAGGGTATTTTTTAAGGATTATAATATTATACTTAAGTATAGTATTCTAGGAAAATGTTTTGGATTGAAAAAAACATGTTTATAGATAGGTAGGAGAATATTAAATATGAAACATAATATTAACACTGTAATGTGTAAAGTTTGGCAAATATTATGATAAAAAAAACATATTTTATGCAAATATAGGTGATATTAAACACTAAAAATGACCAAATAGCGAATTTGTTTGGAAAAAACCCAAAAAAATAGCCAATTGGCAAAAATTTGCCCCTAAAAATTACCCTAAATTCCCTTCTTATCAAATGCTTAAATGGATATTAGGTTCTTCTTCAAATCGGATCCATATAACATGTTATTCATATTCATTGGTTTTCTAGAATCCAACTTTGTAGGAGACTTCTCTTACCCCTTTAATAAGATAGTGATAATCAACTTCAAGCTTCTCATTTTGAGGTGAATCCTTTTGAATACTCTTGTCAGAGAAATAAAATACATATTCTTCATCACTAGAGGAATCTTCTCTTACTCTATTCTTAGCTAATTCATCATATTCTATAGCATGAGAAGGATACCTCTTCTTCTTTCCTTTATTTGCATGGCCTTTACATTTGGGACAATCCCTTGCAATATGTCCCATATCATTACAAGAGTAACATATGGAACTTGAGTAGTCCTTCTTTTGATTTCTTCTAGGGTTCTTGGAGAATGTTGTTCCTTATTGGTATTTCCCTTCTTGGAATGAGCTGTTAGGGCTTGATTGTCATCTTCACCCATATTTTCTTCTCTTGCTATCAATCAATCTTCTTATTGTGTGCATTCTTTCCATAACCTACTAAATTTTGTGATCCTTCTTCTAGCACAAATTCCTTAAATGATATTCCATAATCTTGGGAGAACATTCAAGTTAGTCATCACTGCTTCTTCTTCATCAACATTTTCTCCATTAGATTCTAGTTGTTCTTTGATTTGGGAGACCCTTATGAAGTAATATTGCATGCTTTCTAAATTCTGCATCTTCACACCCTTAAGTTGAGTTCTCAAGGTCATCTTCCTATTAATGTTCTTTCCTTCATACAATTTGGTAAAAGCATCAAACATCTCCTTGGGAGTCCTCAAGGAGGATACATGTGGCATAAAATTATCCTTGATGTAATTGAGAACAATCCTCTTGGATTTGACCAAGTTCTTCTTGTGCTTATATTTGTCTTTATCTCCCCCTGGCTCTACAACTTCTTCTTTGACATACTTTTCCAAATCATGTTCTTGTAGTATAAGAAGCACTCTATACTTCCATTCTTGTAATTTATGAGATCCTTCAAGCTTTTCCTCAATTTTGTTACTATTTTTCATTTTGATAAAATGAGAACCTCAAATGGAGATAGAGAGAATCATGCTTACTAATGAGATTGCTTCAACCAAATGCTTACTTAATTACTTTTATGGAAAACTACTTCTGGTTGACCTAGGGTTTGATAGAGAAACCCTGGTTTTTCAACTTTGGTAACTTGAAAATCTAATTGGAGAGAGAGATATTCCTCCTCAAGGTGAGTTGAGCATTGTTACTCCTTTTCCCAGATATGTGGATAGAACTGCAAAATATCTGATGTCCTAGTTTTCTTCGTAGTAGTGCTAGGTTAAAATTTGAAAATACATAGAACTAGAAACTGTCTCCATAGAAATATGTGCCCTCCTATGATGAGGTGAATATATCTCCTTTTTTAGTTGATCTACAGAGGGAATTTATTGGAATAAAAAACCCTAGTTTCCAACTTTTGTCAGTTTCAGCTGCACAAGACTTCTTTTTGGATGGCTATGATACAATGTTATAATTTTAATGGTTATATTATATATTCAAAGAATTAGAACTGCTTCATCATATCCATAAGAAACAGGATCACTAAAAGAAATTTCGCTGCGGACTGTGAGAATTGAAAACTTAACAGACTACACCTTCAATTATTCACCTTCTACTTTCCTCCTTCCACCTTCTGAACATAGGATCTAGATCGCAGAAAACCAATGCCTGGTCTCATTTCTCTTTCTGATTTCTGCCTCCCGCTTTCCACCTTCCGCTGCGGACTCTGGGGTGTGGAAACATACACTTTACCTTAGGATTTTTGGCATTTTTCTGCATAAATTATTTCACACCGTTGATTCTTTTGGGGTCAATCTCAATCGTCGATTTTGAGGGATGCAGAATTCGAGTTGCATAAATCCAGCTTTCTCGAAGTTATACTTCGATCTTTCAGCTTCCGTCCAGCTCATTTTTCCCTGCAAATCTACTCAGCAAAAAATATGACCATCGTTGATCTACCTACCTCCATCCATCCAATCGTTGATTCTTCTTGCAAGTTAACCTTTCCTGTCAATCCTAAAATTATTAAGTCTGTGCATATTACCTTGGATAAATCCTCCACAACCTTTGATCTACTCCTTTAAACAATCTAGACCCTCCATTCCTTATTCATCCCTTCGTTGGCCTAAGCCTTCTCAGGGAAAAGTGGTAGAGGCAAGTAACAAATCCCATTCAAAACTATAAGTATTATACATGGACTCCATTAAGTTTGGGATGGTTCAATTCTAGAACAAAGCTCAAGCCTCCCCATAGGGAACTATTGCACTGGGTGCTTAATCCAGGGAAAACATACAATATGCAAGCAACTCTTTAAAGAACGTCATGGCACCATTAAGCAACCCCAAAACCAATTACAAGTTGCAATCATTCAATAGAGTATGAGTATCCATTTCCAAAATACTAAGTCCACCTACAAGTTCCAGGGGATTGGTAGACAGAGTAGGTGCATTCCTTCTTTAGTGATCTATGCATTCCAATGCAGTCATAACCATTCCCAAAAAATCAAGAGTACTCCTCTTAGGAGAATGAAAAAACCCAAGTGTAGGGCTTCAAGATAGTAGGGTATCAATCACTAAAAAAACTACATACCCAATGCAATCACACTCATATGAGCACACACGCATTTATCAACAATAATTTCAACAACAAACCTAAGGGAATTCTCTCATCATTACAAAAACATTGAAACATACATTCATACATGTACAGACACACCCTAAGCTCATCAATCAAAGGAAATCATGCAGGATGCTAGTGACTCTTTACATAAACTATTACACCATTTGAGTTTTCATTCTCCTCAATACAATTCATAATCATCTAAAAACAGAGTGTGAGAATAATATTTCATAGGCATTATTTCCATCAGTGAAATTGAAACTACTAATTATCATTTCCTTGACATTGAAACACAAATATAGACGAAAACAACATATCCTATGTTCAATAGAATGACAGTAACAAAAATTTAGTAAAGAGACATGTTTGTGTAGACGAGACACAATGAAAGGGGAATAGTCACGTTCCACCCAACCATAAATTAGGCACAGATCTCTCCATCCTCAATCACCCCTGAGATAAACTATGCATGCCAAGAGCGGTGGTAGTCAAACTCAGTTCCAGTTCTCTAGTGAGAAATCCCTTTCCTTACACAGAGTGCTCACAGAGAAAGTATTTCTTTCAGCTTTCCTAACACAGAGTTCTCACACAACAAGTATTTCTTCCTGCTTTCCTAACACATATTTCTCACACAACAAGTATTTCCTTGTTCCAACATACTCGGTGATGTCCTGCCTCCTAGAATCTGCTTCCTTATTTGTAATTTTTGTTTTGCCTTGGTATTTTGCGGCTAATGACCAATTGCCCTCAGGAATTTATATGGCCACTACATATTTCATTCCCCATGGTGGGTCTAGCACCATACTGGAATTCACATGCTTGCTATAACCTTCCTGAGCTTGACCCTTCATGTCCCCCACTCTTGCATGAATAACTTCCTCATTCAACATGGTTGTCCCCATTATTTACGATTTTTATTACAAGCATAATGTTTTAGTTACATATGTCCTCTAAGGACCGATTGGCATATTCCAGGTCTTCCAATCACATTCAAAATAAAAAAGTCTTTCCAAAGTATTACAAATAAATTTTATCACTTGGGGGATATTACATCCTTTCCCCCTTATTGTAACACTGTCCATAGTGTTCTCAGTCATCTTCCATAATTCCCGAGAATAGACATGGTTACTTATTTTGTAGGACATATTCTAATTCCTAGGTCACCTCCTTCGGCTAAAGTTCCTCCATTGTTCCTTAACCCAAATGATGACTCAGTTCTGAAGCACAGTTTCTTTCCTATCTAGAATGTGCATAGGTTCCACCTGGAATTTTCCCTCTCGTTCCACTTGTACCACATTCCAATCAATGATGTGAGTGGAATCATATATATATTTCTTCAATAATGAAATATTAAAAAACATTATGAATTATTAAGTGTGTTGGAAGAGAAAGCTTGAATTCCATGGGTCCAATCCTTTCCATGACTTGAAAGGGTTCGCAGAACTGTGGTGCCAATTTGGTACAACTTCCCAGTTTCAAGGATCTCTCTTTGGGCTTGACTCGAGGGTAAACATGATCTCCAATGAAAAAATCCTTATGATGTCTCTTCAAGTTAGCATAAATCTTTTGGTGATCCTACGCCACCTTCAAGTTCTTTTGTACTTATCGAATAGTCTATTCCATGTATTGCAACATCTCAAGTCCTACCATCAAACGATCCACATGGCCATCCAAACTAGCAGGGGTAGTACACTTCCTCCCATACTGGATTTTGAATGGGCTCATCTAGGATGAGACCAGATAACCATTATTATATGCAAAATCTACCATATGAAAATAGTATTCCCACCTAGTGGGCCTCTCCATGACATACATCCTCAACATTTTTTTCAATGGCTTGGTTTGTTCTTTTTGTTTTTCCATCTGTTTCAGGGTGATAGCTAGTGCTGAAATTTATATTTGTTTCCAACCTTGCAAACAATGGTTTCCAAAAGTTTGATGTAAAATTGACATCTCGGTCAGAAGTTACCATATTTGGTACTCCATGTACTCAAAATATTTCTTTCAGGAATATTTCAGCAACATTGACTGCCTTGTAAGTGGACTTCACAAGAATAAAAAGTGCATGCTTGCTTAACTTGTCTACCACAACCATAATTGAATCATGTTGTTTAATAGTTAAAGGAAAACCTTTTATGAAATCCAAATATATTACCTCCCATTTCCATTCAGGAATCAACAAAGGTTGTAACAAACCTGCTGGATGTTGATGTTCAACTTTCACATGCTGCCATTCCAAACATTTTGATTGATAATCAACTAAATATGCCTTTAAATTGGGCCAAAAGAATTGCTTTCTGAGTCTTGTTATCCTTTTTTTTGTAACCAGGGTGCCCTGCATGAGGAGGTATGTGTAATACATTTGAATTAAATCCATTTTATATATGCAATATTAGATATGTATATCATCAAGAAGATGCTAAATAATACAAATACATATTCACATAAGCAACTTCTTCTGACTCCATAAGTATCTTGCTTTGATCTCAGACAACAATGGCACCCCTAAGACATGCCTCAAGGGAAAACTTTATCATCTCAATTGGTGTTTTGTTTCTTGCAGGCCACCATACATGGTTTTTATGCAATGTATCTCTTGACATGGTTCCTACATCAAACCATTAGTACATAGTTAATCAAATCAAAATATGAATTTACAAATATGTCTCCTACAAAATTAGATCTTTTTTGCAATCCTGAGGCCATCCTCATATTGTTTGGCTCTGGTGCGTGGGAGCACTTATCCCCTATAATTTACACTTGCTTTCAACCTGGACAACCACATATAACATGTCATCTTAACACAATTCTATATTAGTCAAAAAATCAATATAAAAATATAAAAATTCCAAATATGGAATTTGGAAATCTATTTTGTTTAGCTTTCACTACCATGAGGTCCTTATCAGATGTTTGGCCCTTGCACATGGTAGATTCTTGTCTTTATTTTATTGAACACAACCATACTACCATGTCTTTAATCAATTCTACCTCTAATATGTAAATTCCAAAAATCCAAGCAATTTTGGTGGCCTCCACATATACAATCCTTTCATCGCAGGATTTACACTAATATCTGAAGTGATCTTCAAATGAAAATACTAAATAATTCAAACCATATCAAATACTACCATTTCAAGGACACTATATGGTTATCTTATATGCATCATTCAAATAACCAGACATCTTCATCTTAATTATGTAAATAAAACAAACCTTCCATACCCATGATCAGGAAATCATGTTTATCATGCCTTCATAATAGAACATCGTACACTCATTGTGTCTTTCACCACATAATATGTTTAGGTTTTTATTAACTAAACATTCTCTGTTCATCTTTCTTTCTCACTACTTCAATATGTAGCTTACTTGTTTGATTTCAGTGAAAGGACACTCCGATCCTAATGCTTGTCTTCCCTGTATACAGTCCTTTTTGTGACTGATACACAAATTAGTCAGGTTCCATATTTGAAGAACCTCTAAATATAACCAACCCGTCCAATATTTCTTCAGCTCTTGAAGAAGAGTGGACTTCCAATTGGAGGTGAGTTGGAGTTCATAAAAATTATGTGTCCAAACTAGACTATTAACCAGCTCGCTAGTTGAATCAATAGAATCTTTAAGGACCGTTAGATCTTGATCTACCCAGATTGAAGGTGGACTTCAATTGACATAGATCAGACTACATTGAAATTCCACATCCATTCAGTTTTGTGAAGACCACACAACTTTAACCAATGAAATCACTGACATTCATAGATATTTTTCAACGATCAATATCGTCCGTTGATCTCAATCTCCTCCGCATTGGTTAATTTTGAATTATGTAGCCTGACTTACCTTTCATTTTCCACGCTCTTCCTTCTAGCAGAATGTTCCAGGGTCGTTGGATCTATCTCTAGTCAGAATGAATGGAATACTTTCGGGTCCACATCCCACAATTTAATCTCTGTGCACTCTAGTTCAATGAAATTCACACCAACCGTTGGATCATCCCGTTCACCATATATCAACCATAGATCTACCCACGCATCTATCCTGTAACTCTCATTTCTAGAATCTATCCTCGGCCATAGATCTGTCTGAGTTATAGATATTTAACTCAGGTAGTTCACAGTTGAATTTATCAAAGGAATGATCCATTTAATTCACACTCTCTCTTTGTTGTTTAATCAGAGAATCAATCAATCGATCTCTGTAGAAATTCGCCAAGCTCTTCTTTGTCCAATTTTGAACTCCATTCTAGTGTTCGAAAAAGCTATTTTCCCACGCGTGACTGCCTTGCAGATCTTCGTATAGACCCTTGAAGGTAGGGATACTAGGAATGGTTTATCAACAGAGGGATCCAGCTGTTGAGTGCAGGGTCAACATTTCTAAAATAATTTAACCTTACTATATACCTTTTCAACCAATCCATGCCAATCATCATATACACATACATCTGCATGTCTACCAAGGCTAATATCAACATCATATACATGAATCAAAATCTAACATCATTAGCTTTCATGATTCGAAAAGGTTCCATTATTCCTATTGTCCTATTCACTAATAGGTAAACTTTTTACTTCACATGAACAAATTTATTTACAATGCATATACCTTTTTATAAGTATTTTTCTTGCAAGTGCCTTTCTGATTTCTCTTGGACGTCCAAGCACAACACACTAAGTGTTAATAGTACTCTCAGTACTAAACCAAGCTACCTAACAACAAGATGATTAGAGGAAAGACATTCAAATTATACCTTATGGTCTTGTATTTCCTCTTCATATTCATCAAATAAGATCAATTACCTTTCGTTTAGCTCTAGTGGCTAGTTGAACTAACTAGTGTTTTGTATGTTTTACCTTGGTGAGTTGGTATAGCTCCATTGTCTTTGAGGTGATGCATCTCATGTGCTTCCTAGATCACTTAATATAAAAGCAATGGGATTAGAAATAATACCTTCCCATTCCCCATTGTTCCCACAAGTTGCATTTTAACAAGGTATTAGATAAATATACATGAAGTTCATTTTCAATAAAGCTACCTGAGTCATGCTTAATCAGTTACACTGACTAGTACTTACTTTTAAACATTGATATCAGAAATACCACTAAGTTAATACTAGTACCCATTAAATACTACCACCAAATACCTTTCTAGTGGAGATGACAAGGGATACTATCTTCACAGATAACCTAAAATAATTTTCTTTTACTACAACATGCAAAGCTAAGTTACATGCAACAATTCCCATCTAACCGAGAATCAAAAGGGTGATAACAACATATCACTTTTCATCTTATTTCAAAGCATATTTCTTCTCAAAACTCATTCAAGAATCCATTAATCATCAAATAAATTATTCATACAACAATCCTCATGCATACCTGATCATTAATTCATAATATATTAACCTATTTCGGTCCTATAATTATAATCATGTAATGTCCACCAAATACAACCCTTCATGAATCACTTACCATACGATCATCCCCGTTAGTACATCAAGCAAACTCATCATCCCTCATACATCCACTAGAATGCATTGATCGAAACCCATCAATTTGAATACACAACCATAGTACATTAACTAGGATTTATCAATCCAAAGATGATTGTCATTTAGTGTGCTTCAATAAAAATAGATGTTCCCAAGAGGCGACAGGGTTAAACCTATGGCTCTGTTTTTTTTTGGAGAACAACTTGTATGTATACTAAATAATCCAAGAAAAAATTTTAATGGTTAGAATAAATTTTCTCTGATTCAGCGGAACTAAATGTTCCAAAAAGGAAACATGGTTGAAACCTGTAGCTCTGATACCATTTGTGACATACCCAAATAACCTGCTAAAATGCATATATATATGTAAACAAAAAACAAATATAATTTCTTTCACATGAATTTTGGCTATAACCTTTCATAAAAATTCATCCTTAAGCTTGAAAAGTAAAGAACATTAATTTATGCAAGGAAACACAACCTTCTGCAATTAAATCCACTTTTGCAACCAGAAAAGTCATTGCCGCACTGAAACTGACTTTTTCGAATTTCTCCTTCCGCATTCCTCAATGTGGCTTGTGGCAGGTGGAACTCTACAAAACAATACTGCTATTTCCCACCTTTTCGCTTTCCGCATTTCGCCTTTCTGCCTCCACTACAAACTTCGAGAATCAGAAACTTAACATACGCCAGAATCATCTCACCACATTCCGGCTTCTGCATTCCGTCTTTCCACATTTTGCTGCGGACTTCAGCAATTGGAAACATAACATAAAATGAAATAATCTCACCACATTCAGCCTTCCGCCTTTATTCTTTCCAATGCAGGATGCGAGAATCAAAAACTTAACATACGAAGGAATCCTCTCACCACATTCCTCCTTCTTCATTCTTCCTTTCCACCTCCTCTGCGAACTGCGGGAATATGAAACTTAACATGCGAAATAATCATTTATCCACATTTTTCCTTTTCGTCTTCTACTGTAGTCCATGGGAATCAAAAATTTAACAAACACCATCTTCATTTGTTCACCTTTCACTTTTTGCCTTTTTCCTTCTACAGACGAACTCCGGATCACGGAAAACCAATGCTTGGCCTCATTTCTCTTTCTGATTTCTGCCTCCCGCCTTTTGCTGCAGACTCATGGGTGTAGAAACATACACTTAGCTTGGTATTTTTGGCGCTTTTCTGCATGACTTATTTTGCACTGTTGATTCTTGGGGGGTCAATCTCAACTGTCAATCTTCCAGGATGCATATTTCGGCTTGCAGACTTCCAAATTTCTCGAAGTTATACTTATATATTTTCGCTTCCGCCCAACTCATTTTTCCTTGCAATTCTAGTCATCGAAATATATGTCCAAAGTTGATCTACCTACCTCCATTCATCTGATGGTCGATTCTTCCTGCAAGTTAACCATTCCTGTCAATGCTAAAATTCTTAAGTATTCACGTCTTACCTCGGTGAAATCCTCCACGGCCTTTGATCTCCTCCTTTAAACAATCTAGACCCTCCATTCCTTATTCTTCTCTTCACTGGCATAAACCTTTTTAGGGAAAAGTGGTAGAGGAAAGTAACAAATCCCATTCAAAACTATAAGTATTATACATGCACTCCATTAAGCCTGGGATGGTTCAATCCCATAAAATATCAATACATACACTTTACCTTAGGATTTTTGGCACTTTTCTGCATAACTTATCGGGATCGATCTCAACTGTCGATATTGAGGGATGCATATTTCGGGTTGAATAATTCCAACCTTTTAGAAGTTATACTTCTATCTTTCAAATTCTGTCCCGCTCATTTTTCCTTGCAAATATACTCACCAAAAAAACTGACCACCGTTGATCTACCTACCTCCATCCATCCGATGATTGATTCTTCCTACAAGTTAACCTTTCCTGTCAATTCTAAAATTATTAAGTCTGTACATCTTACCTTGGATAAATCCTCCACAACCTTTGATCTACTCCTTTAAACAATCTAGACCCCCCATTCCTTATTCTTCCCTTCATTGGCCTAAACCTTTTCAGGGAAAAGTGGTAGAGGAAAGTAACAAATCCCATTCAAAACTATAAGTATTATACATGGACTCCATTAATCTTGGGATGGTTCAATTCCAGAACAAAGCTCAAGCCTCCCCACAGGGAACTATGGAACTGGGTGCTTAATCCAGGGAAAACATACAATATGCAAGCAACTCTTTAAAGAATGTTATGGCACCATTAAGCAACCCCAAAACCAATTACAAGTCACAGTCATTCAACATAGTATGAGTATCCATTTCCAAAATACTAATTCCACCTATAAGTTCTAGAGGATTGGTTTATATATTAGGTGCATTCCTTCTTTAGTGATCTATGCATTCCATGCAGTCATAACCATTCCAAAAAAATCAAGAGTACTCCTCTTAGGAGAATGAAAAAACCCAAGTGCAAGGCTTCAAGAGAGTTACTAGGGTATAAATCACTAAAAAAACTACATAACCAATGCAATCACACTCATATGAGCACACACCCATTTATCAAAAATAATTTCAAAAAAAAACCTAAGGGAATTCTCTCATCATTACAACAACATTGAAAGATAGATTCATACATGTATGTACAAGGCCTAAGCTCATCAATCAAAGGAAATCATGAAGGATGCTGGTGACTATTTACATACACTATTACACCATTTGAGTTTTCGTTCTCCTCAATACAAGGCACAAACATCTAAAAATAGAGTGTGAGAATAATAGTTCATAAGCATTATTTCCATCAGTGAAATTGAAACTACTAATTATCATTTCCTTGACATTGAAGCACAAATATACATGAAAACAACATATCCTGTGTTGAATAGAATGGAAGTAACAAAACTTTAGTAAAGAGATCTGTTTTTGTAAATGAGTCGCAATGAAAAGGGAACAACCAAGTTCCACCCAATCGTATATTAGGCATAGATCTCTTTGTCCTCAATCACTCCTGAGCTAAACAATGCAAGCCAAGAGAGGTGGTAGTCAAACTCAATTCCATTTCTCTAGTGAGAAATCCCTTGCCCAACACAAAGTGCTCACACAACAAGTATTTCTTTTAGCTTTCCTAACACAGAGTGCTCACACATCAAGTATTTCTTCTTTCTTTCCTAACATAGAGTTCTGACACAACAATTATTTCCTTGTTTCAACATACTCAGCAGGGTCCAACTTCCTAGCATATGCTTCATTGTTTTTAGATTTTGTTTTTCCTAGGTGTTTTGGAACTATTAGCCAATTCCCCCTAGGAATTTATGCGGCCACTACATATTTTGTTCCCTAGGGTGGGTCTAGCACCATAATGGCATTCCCACTCCTAGTGTAAACTTCTTGAGCTTGACCCTTCACATCCCCCACTCTCACATGCATAACTTCCTCATTCAACATTGCTATCCCCATCATCTGCGATCTTTAAGACAAGCACAATGTTTCAGTTACATCTGCCCTCCAAGGACCAATTGGCATATTCTAGGTCTTCCAATCACATTCAAAAGAAAATATTCTTTCAAAAATATAACAAATAAATTTTATCACTTGGGGATATGTTGGCACCCCAACAACTCCCCTTCATTTTGGTAAAATCAAAGGGGTCCCTCATATAAATTTTGTAAATAATTAGCTTTTGATTTTATTGCTTGATTCGATTAGTGGTTTGATTGTCTTTTTGCTTGGATTTCAATTGTCTTCGCTTCTCATTTCTTCATCATTCTCCCATTATCCTATATAAATTTTCTTAAGATAATCATATGTTTTGGGTTGGTCTAAGATTGAATGGTCTCATCTATCTCCAGTCTCATCGATCTCCAATCTTAATGCATAAGACACTTTAAAGCAACATTTTGGTAGATCAAGGTAAACCATGTAAATACCCAATTTTATGATGATTGATCTATGCCTTGAAATATTATCTATTAAAGAATGAAGCTAAGTATTTAACTTCAAATTTTTATGATTTGATTGCATTCTTTAAGCTTTAAACTTTTGTCAAAAATCCTTCATTATTGTAATTGTAGGTTCTTTAATTAATTTATGAAGGATTTATTTAACACGATTCTTTTCCCATCCTCATGGATTATATATTAAATGCATTCAAAAAAAAAGTTTCATAACTTTGGACAAACATTCAAATCTTCTTAAATATTATGTCTATTTGGAAAATCTATAAGACTTTTCTTTAATTTGATCAAGGCTAAGGCTCTTTTGTGTATTATTAATTTCATGCTTTGTAAAAATTCTAATCTAGTCCAAAGTTAAAAAACTTTATTCACATTGCTTATAATTTTAATCGCTTGGTTTATCATATATCCATCATGGTATTTGTTTTGAAACAAACAAAAAATCAATTTTAATTAATTTTCAAAATAAAGACAACTTTTTAGTGAATTCCATGGTGCATAGGAGTCTTTCCTTTTAAATGACTTTATTCATTTACATTGTCATTGAAATATGTATCATGACTAAATTATGAAAAAGGTTATGAAAGGGATTATACTCTTAATAATTGTATTTTATCACGAAAACATTAATATATATCAAAGCCTTTCATAAGGGAAAAGGTCACATTTCTTTTATGCATGGATTTGGAAGGTCAACTTTTGAAGAGTTTTGGTTACTGCTTGTTGAGTAAGATATATATAAATGTGAAATATAATTTTTGTTGTGCAGGAATCTTAAGCATTAGATATGGATGCTAATGCATAAAGGTTTCCTGTTTTCCAAGCATGCTACGTTTGCTCAAACCAGATTTCCAGTTACACAAATAAATCACGCCAACTCTGAAGCATAGTTGTTATAAGTGTAGGGAATGCATGCTAAAAGGAGAACTCAGTTCGAAAAAAAAAGGATGAGTGCTGTGAATAAATCCTTTGAAAACACTTGTCAACATTTTCACCAAACCAATTTCTTATGCAGCTATGAAACCAGAGAATAGGAACACATCTCATTTTCTAGAAAGAACAATGATATGTTGTCATATTACACAGGTTTTAAGCGATTGTAGTTATGGAATTGTAAACGATTTTAACATCACTTTTTGTAGTCAAAAGAGATCAATATTAACTCATCGAATTTGCCACGATGCATCCTAAATATAGCTAGTTATATATGGTTATCCACATTGATATGTATAGCCAGGTGTAGATCATATTTCCACTTGTCCTTGGAGAATGGATGCTACATAAAACTACCAAAGTTACAATTAATATGATCGCAGTTTTGTTCCGATGGATAATTATAATGCATAGTGCTATCAAACAATAGCATGGATTAAGGCAATGAAATTGTAGAGATGCCAGAACATTCACGAACGAAGAACATATGGTGAATTCATGAAGTGAAAAGGGAAAATTCTTATCCTTGTTTTATTTCATCCTTCAAAATGTTGTTATAATTATCATCATATTGACACAGCTCATGCATATCTTTATTTTGGTGTTTAATATATATTCGATGTGTATGTTTGATGAGAGTTTGGATATGGTTAATTCCTTTTTATTGTTTTTGCAAGTATTTCCTTTTGTAGGGTTAACGTGATCCAAATAGTAACACTAGAACATTGAATGGAACGCAGAGATCACAAAGGTTAAACATACCATTTTATGTAGAAATATGCTATCAGATTGCAGATATTCCAACCACTCTAAGTTGTTACCAGATTTTGGAGGATACAACTTGATCTTGTTCAAGTAAGAAGATATGAAGTTAGCGAGTTCATCAGGGAAAAGTGGGAGAAGCGTTACAGTAGTTAAAGAGCTAAGAAGAAACTGGATTCCTGTCATTATTCAGGAGGTGATTTTCTGTTGCAAACTGCACGCAAATTAAGAAGAAATAACAAAATCTGAGATATGGGTTTTTTGCAGAACGGACTTGTTAATTAGACTCGCCAGGAATATCCTGAAAAAAGTGAACCATTTGAGAGATTGGTGAGGTTATTTAAACACATTTTTTTTAGTTGCGGCCAGCATGGGATCAGTTCACTTATGAGTTTTCTGTTGGTTTTTTTTGGCCTATTTAAACAATAGCAGAGATTGCTTTGAGGGGGGGGTGGTAGTGCTCATCAGAGCTAGAGAAGCTTTCATTCTTTAATGTTTCATAATTTTTCTATGTTCAATGGTTTTTGTAAACCAAAGAACAAGAAACGCTGCTGCCAGTGGGGTTTGATTTCTGAGACATTTGAAGAATTGATATTTTATAGTTTCATATTTCATTCTGTCATGTTGGTGTTTTCTAGAACTTTTTTTGAAGATCACTGGATGTTACATGATAGTGAAGACCTTAGCTAAGTCTTTAAGTTGTTTCATGTTGTGTTAATGATTGTTCTCCTTTGTTAATTTCACTTTCATATATATATATATATATATATATAGTCATATTATATGTGAAATATTCTTTTATGGATCTTGAATGATTACATAGTCTTGAAATGTAAATGATTTATTATTATGTTGAAATGAGTGAGCTTCTTCACATTTTCAATTAATTATGAATCTATGTTGGATAAATTATTAACTTGCAAGTTGACCTTGTTTTGTCTACAAGTTAGTATATGATTGTATTTGTTATGTTTCAAGACTGTGTTTGATTCATTTGATAACAGGTTTTAATTTCTGTTTGAATTATTTCGTAATGAAATATAATCTTATGGTGAGATAATTCAGGTTTAATTATGTGTATTGTATACTTTTCTAACAGTTCAGAATTATTGATCATCTTATGCTTTAAAACCTCTTGTCAAATTAATAATTCATGCTCTCGGTTGAGATAGGTAGTCTTCATTTAGGTCATTATAGAATAGAATTTGGAGCTATTATTTTCTGCACTTAGCTTAAGGTAATTTTTAGCATTATTTAGTCATTAAGTTAAATTTTTATGATTTGTTAAAATATTTGGTTAAGCAAAAATTTTCCACATACACCTTAGAGGGACTCTCTATTCTGAGATCACATCATACAGGCAGCAGGGCCTTGATCCTGTCAAGGACAGTTACTTTAAACACATACAAGATTGCATTAAGTCGAGTGTGTGGGTTGTCTTTTCGTAAGTTGGCCTAGGATAGTTTTTCTAGCCAACAGGATATTACATCCTTTCCCCCTTATTGTAACACTTTCCATAGTGTTCTCATTCATCTTCCATAATTCCCGGGAATAGACCTGGGTACTTCTTTCGTAGGACATATTCTAATTCCCAGGTTGCCTCCTTCGGATAAAGTGCTTCCATTGCACCTTAACCTAAGCAATGACTTAGTTTTGAACCATAGTTTCTTTCCTGTCCAGAATGCGCATAGGTTCCACCTGGAATTCGCCCTCTAGTTCCAAATGTACCACATCCCAATCAATGATGTGAGTGGAATCATATATATATTTCTTCAGTAATTAAATATGAAAAAACATTATGAATTCTTAAGCATGCTGGAAGAGCAAGCTTGTATACCACGGGTCCAATAATTTCCAGGAATTGAAAGGGTCCATAGAACCATGGTGCCAATTTGGTACAACTTCCCAATTTCAGGGAGCTATTTTTGGGCTTGACTTGAAGGTAAACATGATCTTCAACGTAAAATCCTTATGATGTCTCTTCAATTCAGCATAAATATTTTAACAATCATGTACCACCTTCAATATATTTTATACTTCTGGGATAGTCTGTTCCATGTCTTGCAACATCTCAAGTTCTATCATCAAACAATCCACAGGGCCATCCCAATTAAAAGGGGTAGTACACTTCCTCCCATACAGGATTTCGAATTGGCTCATCTTGGTTGAGGCATAATGACCATTATTATATGCAAACTCTACCAGATGCAAATAGTCTTCCCACCTAGTGGGCTTCTCCATGACATACATCGTCAGCATGTCTTCAATGACTTGGTTTGTTCTTTTTGTTTGTCCATCTATTTCAAGGTGATAGCTAGTGCTGAAATTTATCTTGGTTTCCAATCTTGAAAACAATGGTTTCCAAAATTTTGATGCAAACTTGGCATCCCGATTAGAATTTACCATATTTGGTACTCCATGCAGTCAAAATATTTCAGCAACATTGACAACCTTCTAAGTGGACTTCACAGGAATAAAAAGTGTATACTTGCTTAACTTGCCTACCACAACCATAATTGTATCATGTGGTTTAAGATTTAAAGGAAAACCTATGATGAAATCCAAAGATATTACCTCCCATTTCCATTTAGGAATTGACAAAAGTTGTAATAAACCTGCTGGATGTTGATGTTCAGCCTTCACCTGCTGACATTCCAAACATTTCGATAGATAATCAACTAAATCTGCCTTTAAATTGGGACAAAATAATTGTTTCCTGAGTGTTTTTATCCTTTCTTGGTAACCAAGGTGACCTGCATAAGGAGGTATGTGTAGCACATTTGAATTAAACCCCTTTTATATCTTCAATATCAGGAATGTATATCCGTGAGAAGATGCTAAATAACACAAATACATATTTTCATAAGCAACTTCTTCTGAATCCATAGGTATCCTTCTTTGGTCTTAGACAATAATGGCACCCCCAAGACCTACCTCAAGGGAAAAATTTATCATCTCAAGTGGTGTTTTTTTTCTTGCAGGACACCATACATGGTTTTCTGCAATGTATCTCCTCAAATGGTTCTTACATCAAACAATTAGTACATAGATAATCAAATCAAAATATGAATTTACAATTCTGTCTCCTACATAATTAGATTTTTTTTGCAAACCTGAGGCATCCTCATATTGTTTGACTATGGTACCAGGGATGATTTTAAGAACCCCCCCTAGATTTATATGTATAAAAATTGGGTGAATCTCTCCGATATATAGGAAAATTTGAAGGCGATTTTATCAATAATATAATATGTATATATAAAAAATTTGGCGAATCTTTCATTTTATTATATAATGTTGTAAAATCTTGGCGAATCTTTCATTTTATTATATATTGTTGTAAAATCTTGGCGAATCTTTCATTTTATTCTATAATGTTGTAAAAACTTGGAAAATATTTAACTTCATTATAAAAAATTGTAAAAACTAGTGAATCTTTCACTGATTTATAGAATATTGTCAAAATAAAAGAATAACAACATTATTCAAATAACATTAATCACATCATCAACAACAGAACATGTAGACTCACAAGTCACAATAGCAAGGTGTCAGTGAAACACAACTGCATTGACTAGATTCAGGGGAAGTGGGGACTCCACTTGTTATCTTATCCTTAATGGTCCAACGGACATGTGGGGACCTGAATCTTGACAAACTGATAAACTCATAGAATCATACATTATGCTTGATCTTGGCCTCCACTAGACAATTATGGTCATGGAGGCTAATACAATTATGCATTGTAATTATGTCAATTGATTATTGCATTAGATGAATGTTGGTCTTGTGCCAATAGGTATCCTACGATCAATGCATAGGAAACTAGTGCATAGACCATTTTTCTCTTCGCTTAGATATGTAGAGCTCGTTTATTTTTTTGAATAACAATA
>LPNX010359940.1:4519-27140 GCA_001517045.1 Pseudotsuga menziesii | reverse complement strand
GTAAAAGAATTGAAAAACTGAAGAAAATTAATTCATGCAACTAAAAGTTAATAAAAGAATCTTTTCTCAAATCCTAAAACCAACCTTGATTCAAGCTACCAAAAAGGGTTAAATCAAGCATCGAATGAGAACTAGAATCATTCAAAGGAATTAACACAATATTTAACCAAAATACACACAAACTTCAAAAATTGACAAAATGCTTCAAACAAAAGCAATAAACAAACCATAAAAATTTGTCAAGATATTTGTGCTAAACACCAACATGGTTTCATGTACTTGAATGAGCCCATTTTTTCTTAGCGGAAGTGTTGTCAAATTAGTTATTTATCATTTAATGTTAGGAAAGTATCTATGTGAAGAGATAGCTCCTTGGCCTAGCTTTCTCAAATTTCAGCGTCATTTCCTATCATATACAAGAAAGAGACAATGTAAGAGATAAATATCAAACCATCAATCTCAAAATAAGCTACATGAAGGTAATGTAGCTCAAATCATTATTGTTACAACAAAAAAGTATAATTTAGAATCTATTTTTACCTAAAACATAACCTCAAATTCATATACGGAGTTGGGGTTAGGTTTGAGTTTTGCTTTTAGATTTTTATAGGAGCTACTTTTGGGATCCCACTTTGTATTGTTAGCTTTTAGCTTTTTATAGGAGCTACTTTTGGGATCCCACTTTGTATTGTTAGCTTTTAGCTATTTATAGGAGCTACTTTTGAGATCCCACTTTGTATTGTTATCATGGTACTACACAGTCCTCTTGACCTACTTTTGGGATCATTTGTTGGACATTAATAAAATAATATTATCTTATCATAATTCTTTTTGTTACCTTCATCATATGCTTAACGTGTTACTTTCATTATATGCTTAATGTACATATTGTGTGCCAGTCAGCTGTTAGATTACCACAAGGTTAGTTAAGCACACAAAGTATACACCACCAGTTTTAGATTGGGTACCATCATCAAAATGGGGGCAAGTGCCCAAACGTTTCCCAAGGATTTATTTCCAAGGAAAAAAAACATGAATGTTCCACCAAGTTTCTGGGATATGCAAATTTGGGAGCAAGGGAACACATCCAAGGGGACATGTGGAATCACCCCACAAAATCTATGGAACATTGAAGTCTCCAACATAGGAGGCTAGCCAAAATACTAAATAGATTTAAAATATGAGAATTGAAACGTTAACCATTAAAACTATTACATAACAACAATTTAAGCTTATCCAATTGGAAAAAGCACACCCAATTGTTAATATCCAGCACACAATAGCAAGAGAACAAGTCTAGAAGTACCTTGTTCTGAGCATTTTTTTCTAGCAGTGCTAGACCCTGTTCTGAGTATTTTCTCCCAGTTGCAATGTCATAACCAACAGCCACGTAATAGTAAATGTTTGAGGTAAATATTTTCTAGCAACAGAAAATAATTAAGTATTTACTATTCACTGTACCCACAATATCCAACAGGGGACTACGACAAATACTTGAGGTATTAAGTTTTAACTTTTAACTATGGCCACACCAATAAATATCCAGCAGCAAGGTTTCTATGATTCCAACAGTCCACAGCATCCAGTAGCAAGAATTATGTTTCACATCATCTGGGAGTCACAGGCCGAAGGTCTCAACTCTCCCTCACACTACCATGCCCACATAGCCTCATTGCTCACACAAGTTAAAAGACAGTGCACAGAACTCACAGTCCCACTAAATGGCTTCATTTGTACACCATGCTTTGCATTAGCAACAACAACACTATTAATATTCTTCCAACTTTTATTAGCTTCTGCTAATTTAACTTGACCATCAATTCGACTTCTTCATGCATCAATCTAAGTTAAATTCTATATAACATATAGGCATCTACCAATTGATTGGATTTTAAAATCAGGTATTGTCGCTCTTGTTGTTAAGAGCTTCCAATAATTAAGGGGGTATAATTTTTTATTCATTGAGGCTTTAAGGATGTCCCAAGTCATAGCCTGCATGGAACCAATATTTATCTTGCACTCACATAAATCCTCCCACCATAGCAAATCTTGCCTAGGCATGCATAATTTTTCAAATACAACTTTGTCATCATCTGTAAATTGTTGCACTTTGAAAAAGGGGGATCTAAATTCCTTGGGAAATTATCAAGTCCATGGCCTCCACCTGACCGGTTGTAGAGTGAAATGTTCACTTTGGGTTTCATTTTGAAAGAGGAACCTAGATTTAGCATCGAGCCTCCTTGAGAAGTAATTCATTTCTTGCCTAGATTTCTATCAAACAATTTCTATTGAACAATAGCCTATCATGTTGTTATAGAAGTTGTTAAATTCTACCACAGATGGGCTATATTCATTAATTGACCATCCATAGGCCTAAATTTTGAGTTTAGAGTAGCAACTTTGGCTTCAACCATTCCAACACAACTTTGCAATTCATCCTCCATTTCCTTCTTTGTCTGAGAGTAAATATTGCCCATAAATTGTGTAGCAAATCAACAACTTCTATGAAACAAATGCTCTAAAATTCTAATACCAATATGATCCCAAAGTATGCCTAGTGGAAATAAGTGCAACAACTGCAATATATAATCCTGCATACACAACCAATATAAAATGGCAAGCAAATATTGAAGTAATCAAACATCTTGGAAAATGAATCCACACAATAGGAAAAAAAATTGAAGAAAATATAAACTCCAAATTTTCATTAAACAAAACATTATGTACAACAAAGATATGAACAGAATTGAAGCTTTTATCAGCAACTACAATCCATCAATTTCTACAAACTCTAGAGATCCAGTGGAATTGAATCAGCTGTACTAATACCGTCACTCAACCCCATTACAAAATGAGAAAGGAATATAAATACAACATGATGAATATGAAGCATTGTATATCTCATTTTTTCATATCTCAACAATAAATTAGTGTACAATAGTCAAGAAGATGAAAAGACAGAGAAAAGATGTGACAATTTTTTATGACTGTGAGCTTCCGCTCATAACCACTTGTTGAGCTCTCTATCCACTTCAGCAAACCTGTGTCAAACTAAATTGTGAGACTGCACCCAAATTTGTGCCCCTAGTTTAGTGCTTACATGCATACAACTAAAATATAAGTGCGACATGCATCCATAACACTATCGATTGTCACTTTGATGTGCACAGTTATTGGACTGCAGCACATGGTCCTGTTTAAACACCTTTTAGACTGAACTCTCTTCTTTCAATTCAGGACCTGATTGATTCTGACTCTTATTATGGATCAAGCAACCCTAAGATCTCCTTTTCAAGATTGTGCAAGATGGGAAAAAGGATCCTACATGCCCCGCTTTACTAGTGTTCTTCATTGACCACTCTTTAAAGGCAATTATGCCATTGAAAGGTCAAATATTGTTTCATTCTGGAAATATTACTCACTCCAAATCACTTTGAATGATGACCCTATATGCAGGATCAATGGCTTTAGGGAAATGGTCAATTCTCTATTGGCTTGCGCACATTGCATAATTGGAATATTTTCACTAAGTCATTGAGCAAGAGTTTTTTTATTCATTCATTGAGAACTTAGAGGCCAAGGGGCAGATTTTGGTGGGAGACCTTCGTTTCAAAATTTTGACCCAGAAAAGTATGCCCATCACAAACCCTCCACGTGTGCATAACACCTCCAAACCATAGTTTCCACACTCTTGTGTATGACTCCCAACACTCCCTAGTACGGCAAGTCCAGCTCTAAGATGAATACTTACCTTAATGCTGTTACGATTTTCCTTGACAGAGTATTGACAGATCAATACTCGCCAGTCTCAATGCTCTTATGAATTCTGTTAATAGAGTGTCAATAGTCAATACTCACGATAATCCCGAGTATGTCAAATTTGAGCAGTCCCACCCTGGCCATTTCTGAGTTCACAAATTTGTGCAGTCCCATCCTGGCCATTTCTTATCTGTTAATCCAGCACGAATTTCATCTTCTCCGCCCCTTTTTTGAGGAAGGCTAGTATTTTTGGCCATTCCAATCATGTCTGATTTCTCTTACATGGTTTCCATTGATGCCATTGCCATGTTTCTTGGCTGACCTGAATCAAACAATGTAAACAATCAATCCAGTAGATCTTGTTCTGTGTGAGATAGAATGGCCATACAATGCATGTATCCTTCTTTTTTGTTTTTATTTTTCTTGTTCCTGTTTCTTTCTTTCTTCCATTTTTCTGTATAGGTTGTGATGGCTAGGTTGGCTAGGAAGGGATGGTGTATGGGAAAAGAAGGGAAAATAATTAACAATTGAAGAACATATCACTGTAAAATCGACGGGAAATATAAACAAAAACAAAAATACTGATTTGTGCTAAATAATAAACTACCAACTATCCTATGTTAGGAACAAAAAATATAACTCAAAGGTGTAGAGCACAAAAACAATCAGCTAAACATCTGAAAGAAGCAGGATATATAGTCACACAATGCAAAATAAATCATATTCTACAACTTCTTAAATAATTGACATTAAAGCTCATATTTACCACCAACAGCAATCCATGTACGTAAGCACTTCAAAGAAACTACTGGGCTCAAAGCAGAGATGAAAACCTTGAAGTAGAAAAAATGCCTCTTGCAAAAGACTAAAAGTGCAAAACCAGTCTACATAATCCTAGATTTCATCTGTTCTATAGACCTGTGAAGATGAAGGCTTATGGGGGCTGAGAAGGAGAAAGCAAGGTAAACAACCAATACACAAGCAATGACAACCAACATAGAATATGTGCATCCAAATTCTCTTATTAGATTTGGTGTAGATAAGGTGTCAACAGTAAGCTTCATAGACAAATAGAGTAAGCTTCATTTTAAGGCCTTAATGGCTATGCCAAGAAATGGACTCTTTGTCTCCTGGTAATAGATAAATTTTTCTTAGACTTGTTCATGGATGAGATATGGGAACATGTATAATATTCCAATGACAATAAACATGATGAAAGGAAAAACAAGAAAGAGGGGCAAGCACCATAAAGACAAGTTTCAGATAAACATGAACAACCTACAATAGATCCAAGGTGATGTTCAATATCAATATGGACATACAGGTTGTTTATTTTTCACAACAACTTTGACAAAGACATCAATGCTTTCCACATGAGAGCAAGGGAATGGTATTTGTGGCATTTTCCTGAGCAAGTTAATATCATTAATGATAACTATATATATCCATGAGTTGCAAATTTTATGAAGAATATGCCACTTTTCCCTATGATGCCACTTTTCCCTACTTGGATTTGCTTGATTTATGGTTATTTGAAGGCTGAGACAGATTTGATCTGTTGTTGTTTGAGGCTAACAAATACCAGAATTGCCCAAAATATCCCAAATCAACTAATTAAGTTGTTAGGAGGCTCAACATATGCCCAGGTCATCAAGGAATGTGCCTAGAAATCATTTTGATTCATGTATGAGGATTAAACAGGACAACATTCTCGGGTTTTATTTCAATCATTCATAGAGCTGCTGAGGGATCAGAGAGCTCCATCCATATCAAATGAGATCACAAATTATCCATGTCACCATCACATGAACCAAAGATCTACCAATCTGAGCTCCAAGGCATCATACTAAGCCATCCATCCATGATAAAACAAATGCAATGTGATAATGCTTCATGGAATATGTTGATTGTTTGACCTTGAAATAGGGCCTTGTTTGAAGGAGAATAGTTTAGTAATGGAAACATTCATTAGATCTAGGTAGTTTTGTGAATCATGGCCTATTCGTCTCAAATTATGGGCATACTCCAGTCTTCAATTAGCAACAATTAGCGCTGTTATGGCCCTTGGACAGCACTGAGAAGCATATTTGGGTAAATATGGGCACATTGGGAACAAGTTGTGGAAGGAAACATAAGTAAAACCTATTTATTCTGAATTATGGGAAGCAAGCAACCTAATTCTTGTAGCAGCACTCCATGTTGGGTTGTTTCCTAGCATTTCTGCACATTCTAGACAATTCTGGTTATGTTTTAACCATGTCTCAACCCTCCAAACAACAACAAAATAGGTCCTGGGTATAATGTGGGCATCTTCCTTGTAGTTGGAGCCATGATTTAACATCAACCAACAATAAGAAGTCTGGTCAATCTGCAAGTAAAGAACAACATTAAAGATCTTAATTTCTCCAAATTTTGGGCAGATCTTGAGTGAATTTAGGGTTGTCCCTGATCCCAAGCAGATTTAAGTACAAATATGGTCCAATTCTAAGTAGATATAGCAAGTCTAAGAATCCTAGTCCCATGTTGCAACAGATTTGGGCAAGTTTAGTGGAAATAAACAAACTAAATTCCAAATATGGGCATAGTTTGAACTTTGAAGTATTTTATGTCACAGTAGCCACTGATTCTGTATTCTTTGTAGCTTTGGGTCTGTTTGAAAATGCTTCATCAAACCTGTCCAGTCTATATTCCGGAATGATTCATCAAACTTGTATATTAAAACCTGAGGTACTTGAGCATCAAATAAAGACAAGAATCAAGTACATTCATCAAAAGCAACCAAATCAAAACCCCATTTAAATGAGTGAATAGGATTGTTCCCACATAGAAATGGTCCTAGCTTTGGGGGCATGTACAAGTTCAGCCTATTAAATACTTTGTCATGGATAGAAACCAGCAACTGGAAAAATCTCAAAAATGCCACCATTTTTATATCTTTTACCTCAGGATCACAACACACTAATTCAAATGGGTTTGAGCAAGATAGGATAATATGATGCATGTAATTTGAATTTAACTCGTCTAAGTCTTTTTTCTTTGGTACCATGTACATTCATCAAAATCAACCAAATCAAAACCCCATTTAAATGGGCGAATAGGATTGTTTCCACACAAAATGGTCCTAGCTTTGGGGACATGTACACGTTCAGCCTATTAAGTACTTTGTCATGGATAAAAACTAGCAACTAGACAAATCTCAGAAATGCCACCTTTTTTATATCTTCTACCTCAGGATCACAACACACTAATTCAAATGGGTCTAACCAAGATGGGATAATATGATGCATGTAATTTGAATTTAACTCGTCTGCTTTTAGAGCCTAGTATGTGCCCAACAACATGGATTTATTTCCCAAATATACATTGTTTACTGCTGCTACTCATTTTCAGAAGTGCATAGATCTAATTTTTAGCCACTTTCCCATTGTTATGATGCATAAACTTGTCAAAAATGTACCCAAAACACACCAATACTTGTATTTGCTTGATTTATGGTTATTTGAAGGTTGGGACAGATTTGATCTGTTGTTGTTTGAGGCTAACAAATACCAGAACTGATAAAAATATCCCAAATCAACTAATTAGGTTGTTAGGAGGCTCAACATATGCCCAGGTCATCAAGGAATGTGCCCAGAAATCATTTTGATTCATGTATGAGGATTAAACAGGACAGCATGCTTGGGTTTTCTTTCAATCATCCCTAGAACTGCTGAAGGCTCAGAGAGCTCCATCCATATCAAATGAGATCACAAATTATCCATGTCACCATCACATGAACCAAATATCTACCAATATGGAATCCAAGGCATCATACTAAGCCATCCATCCATGATAAAACAAATGCAATCAACAAAGGAGGTGTAACATGCCCCAATTTTGCAAAAATAATATTATCATATTTGATTTTATTTCAAAACAATGTGTTAAATTTTATGCTAAGTTGTAATTGATGACTCAACAGAGTCAAGGATATTGAATGTAATTCTGAATATTTTAGTTATAAATA
This sequence comes from Pseudotsuga menziesii, assembly GCA_001517045.1. Taxonomy (NCBI): domain Eukaryota; kingdom Viridiplantae; phylum Streptophyta; class Pinopsida; order Pinales; family Pinaceae; genus Pseudotsuga; species Pseudotsuga menziesii. The sequence continues at coordinate 19,375 of LPNX010359940.1, read as the reverse complement.
AATAAATAAAAGTGGAGACAACAACTTGGGAGAGCTGTTAAAAGAGTGTTTACTGGTCAAGTTGGTGGAGGAGCCTGGGTGGAGAGAAAGTGTACAAGTGGCAGCATCCTCAAACACTTCCAACTATTACAGGTGGCAACCTCCCTACATTTGGGGTCATGATCCCCCAAGAAAGTGGGATCAAAGCAGGTGGCTCAATTAATGACAACTAACCCAAAATACCTAGGCAATCTTAATAAAAATTCCCATTGAAGAGAGCTGAGGCTGCTCATTCTAGGGAAGTGATCATTCAGGTAAATGTACTTTAGAGGATTTCAATGGCAAGGGAATTTGTGGAAGGTGTTTGAGGGGTTAACTACAAAAGTGATCTAGTGCATCTTTTCAACCGAAGGATCTTACTGCTAAGTGCAGAGTAATTACTGAGTCATTGGACTAGTATTTTGTTTGCTTGCTCCACTAGTTCTCAACCAAGGAGACTAGGAACAGGCTCAGGGGTCCTGAGGAGACGTTGTTTGAGTTCTCTCCAGGAGTTGGTAGGGAGGAATGGCCTCCCAACGCTGTTGTTGTCCAACTTAATCAGTTTCTATAGTCTTTTTATTTTACTGTGTTAAATGTTTAAATGAGAGTTTGACTGATGAATGAATGTTAAAAGTTTAGTTTAGAACTGTAAAAGTTAATAATTTTTTTTTGTTATTTGAAAGAATGAATATGAAATAGATGAAAATAATCCTAACCTGCATTTTTCCACATCAGGAATGGACCAGACCGTACTCCAACATAGGCAGTGTATTTTAAATGAATGAAGGGTATGATAGAAATCTGAAGTAAATAGATGTATTATGCATTTCATAATATCAGAGTAATCTATTTCTGTATGTAGATTGTTATCAGAGAATAACATTATCTTGTTAGTTAGGTTTATTGCTTAACCAGATTGATTGTTGTAAGAATGACAGAAAAGAAAAAACCATAATACTTTACAGATAGCAGGTTATTATATTAATAAGTTATTTCAAATAGAGAAGTATTATTTTTTTTTACACAGTACTTTATTTTGTAAGTTATACTATTAACCTGTAAAAAAGGCAGTAAAAATAACTTAGATAAAACACTTATTTTTTTTATTCTTCCTAGTAAAGATTTAAGTTTGATATACCTAGCTTATTTACTGTTAATAATAACTGACTTTATCTATAAATATTTGTACATCAAGTAGGGTATTACTAGCAGAATTAATTTTCTATAGCTAAATTAAATACAAAGATGAAGAACCTCTTAACAAAGAAGTCTATTAACCCTATCAGTATTTTAATTTAATAAAAACAACTAGAATACAATGGTAATTAATAATTAATAAATATTAATTATAAAAGAACTAAATTATTTTCATTATTATAAACAAAATTTACTTGTAAAAGAAAGTACAGGGTCGAAACCCTAATAACAACTATATTAAAATTCACAATCATTTAAATGATAATCCAAGTTTTTGGATTAATTATTATTCAACAACTAAATTATTGTAGATTATTATAGACCTGTAAAGACAATAAAGAAACCACCACGGTAAAATAACTGGAAGTACACACTATTCATCTTTAAACATTAAATAAATCAATTTAAGTTAAGTAATTAAAACTTAAGAAACAAATGGAAGAATTTTTTTACACAAGGGTCACCTACAGGAAACCCTAGCTCGAATAGTTGAGCCTCTAAATAGATAAATGATAACATGACAGTATAATATTCATAAAAACCATTAACAATATTATTAACACAGAATAAACAATTTACAGCCAAATTTCTATTACACAGGAGAATAAGGGTAAAACCCTAGATTACAAAATCACCTTAAGAGCACAAAGATAAACTAAGTTCGAGCCCAAGAAGGAAAAACTCTATGCTTTAAACTAAACTCTGCATGTCTTGATAGGCTACAAAAGCTATAAACATAACATTGTACAAAAAAAAGAAAACAACCATTTACAAGTCATGGCTTGAGCTGGAGTACCCTGCTGGAAGCAAGGGTTTCACAAAAACCAAACTAGTAATTGGAGGAATAGTAAACCATGAAGGGTAAAAACCTGGCCGAAATTTTCCAACTAGAAACTGTCCCTTAAGGACTACACAAGTAGGGAATTCCATTTGATAACCAGGGCTTACCTATAGCCAAAGTGTCAGTCCTTTTCTTGAAGTTTTTCTACCAAAGGATGAGTGAACTGTCACCTGCAAAGAATAAAACCTAAGATAATTAAACTATGATTTCAGAAATGTATACTGAAATAAAGTCGAGTTTAAGAGTTCTTAAGAGTTTATAGTACCTGAAAGTGAAGGTTATGGAGCCATGAAGAAACAACAGCACTGCCACCAGCAAAACAAAAATCCAAACCTTCATACTCGCGGTGACAGAGACGACGGAGGCTCATGTATAATTCACTGATAGCATTATCAAGAATAAGTATGGGCAAAGGCCAAGTAGGAACCAGACAATGAAGCTGGAGCTGTCACCAACAATGCAAAGCGTGAAAATGAGCTTCTCAAGCCATTCGACGAGGGCAACACTGTAACAGCAGCAAGCAAATTTTAAAAGCTATCTTTGCAAGGGCAAGCCACAGAGGAACAATTAAGGAGCCACTTACAGGCCATAAGCTTTAAGCCACGTCTCTCTACAATCCATTGTAGATATAAGACTCTCAATTCAAAAAAAGAGGTTGAGAACAATTGATGTAGATCGAAAACAGTTTAAATCAGGACTCGGAGCACAACTAGCAACAGCAAGGTAACATGGCTGCCATGAGAAGGGTTGGAGAGCGGCACGAAGGCCCGAGAACTACGGAGGGAAATAACAAAGAGTAGGGTTACAATGATTTATATAATTCCAACACTTGGCCAGGAGAAGACCACATGGTCACTAAATTTTTTAACCATGCAGTGGGTCGTCGCAATAGTTACCTGCATTACAATGATAAACAATAATTCGAATCATTGAGCACGTTGTATAAAAACCTTATTATTACATTGTATTCGATTACACTGCATAATATATGGTATGATAGTTTAGTACCAAAATAACCACATTAAACTATACATTGACCTAACAACCAGTGTCACCCTTTAAACTGTAGATTATCTCGAAATAATTCATGCATAGAAACTTAGATCAGCGTTAACCATATGTCCAACATATCGTAGCATCGATAATACATTATGGATATTGGTAATCTCGTTCTTAACCTTGACCTTGATTTGTGTAGCAATCATGTGTTATTTGGGAGATGCGAAGTAAAAGGTTTTATAACCATCTAACAAACTATAGTTTTCTATTTGTAGAAAACATTATAGTCTATGCATGGCTAGTCTCGTTTCTAACAACAATTCAAGTTGTGACATTTATAAAGTTGTACAACATAATAATAAGGACATTCATGAACTCTATTTTATACTGGTTTATAACTTTGAATTAATTATAAACTAGTATGTCTATTAAATAAGATAGTTATGCATGTTTATAAGTCTCTTAGAAACCGATAAATTAGTTGGTAACAAAACTATGCAATTGGTTAAGTGTAATATAAGAACACTTGTTTAAGTTCTTTTACATAGCTCAGGTCAATGAGACTTTAATAGAATTTGGTTGTTTTCTCCACTTGGAAAATGCTATTATTTCACCATGAATTTTGAATAAGTAAAATGGATTTAGGATTATACAAAATATCTGGTGCTTAGCATGGTGTAGAAAGTCGATATTCCTCGAAAGCATCTACCTCAATAAACAGTTTATGGATAGTAACTTAATACAAGAAAAGTAATATAGAAAAATAAGAAACTAAATTGGAATAATCCTACTAGAGTCTAATCTTTAGAACCACATGTTTCGACGTAATGTTAAGAACTTTATAGGAAGTAAGCTTCTTTGCAAAAGTTAAATGCTGAATAGTGGGTTATATTGATATTATAAATTGATAATGTATAAATACTAATAGAACAATCATTATAACATTACAAGTTATGCAAACTAAAGTGGAAGTTTCTTGCAGCTAAGATCACAAGTTGAAAGCCAAAGAAAGTATTTTACTGTCGCTACTTACATTAAAGAAAGATACTCAATTTACAAGAATAACTGAAGGAAACAAAACAGTTTTTACCTCACAGAAGTGGTTTGAAATATAACGGCTTATTTACTAAGCTCGTAATTGCAAAAATAAATACTGCTAGATACTTTATGAAATTTAATGCGTTAGCCATACAATCATACCTGTAAAAACCTGTAAGAACAAGTAATCTTTCTACATTAGCATAAATGCTAAGTACGCCCCGGTTTCAATGTCAGATTCCACCTACTTGCCATAAATAAAAGCTCATCAGTAAACTGAAAGAAGAAATATTGCGCGAGTTAAACTTAACCTTGTATCAAAAAGGAAACTTTTGAGTTAACATAATTGAGATTATGTATAAACCAATCTATTAACTGTTTCTTTTATTACTAACCTTTAGCTGTTAGAAAAATGCAGTTCCATCATTTTATGTTATTTCAAAATTTTAAATTTTTGTGAAATTTTGGGGTTTTGACATGTGGTATCATAGCACAAGGTTCAAACACTAGGCCTTGATGAAGCCCACCTTGCTTTTAGAAAATAGTAAACTGAATTATTATGCTGACGTATTTTCTTTTAAATGTTATTCAACGGAGAATTTTTTTTTGAAGTTTAACAGACAGGTATGGAAAGGCTGGAAGAATATGCAGAGGAGGAATCTCCAGTTAATAAACTTGGAAATTTATCAAAAGATCCTCTACCAGAGGATTTAACTACCAATTCCTCAAAATTGTTACAAACTGTAAAAGACCTAAAATCTGAGATGGAGTCTGTAAAGCGAGAAAATGAAAGGATTCTGAGGGCTCAAGAAGAGCTAAATCAGATCCTAACTGAGAAGTTTCAAACTGAGGGTAGGGGTAGAAGAATAGAATCAGAAGATACAAGTCATCAACGTAAATCTAAAAAGATGAAACATACTAAAACTGAAAGTAGTTAATCTTTTGAGGTGTTTCATGAACAACGAAATTACCATTCTACTAGTGAAATTAGTGATGATAATCAGTACACTAAAAAGAGGAAATACAAACCTTATGAGGATATTCCCGGGGAATTCAAAAAGATAAAACCACCAACTTTCAATGGAGAGACTGAGAAGGGGTAGGAAGCTGAATCTTGGTTATTTGGGATGAATAAGTACTTCCAAATATATAACTATTCTAACCAGTTAAAGGCTAGAATGGCTATTTATAACCTCTCAAGAAAGGATGACATTTGGTGGCCGGACTTGAAAAGAGTTAAGGGAATAAAAGAGAAAAATGTAAACTGGAGTACCTTTAAGAGGTATTTTAAAAATAAATTTCTGTTTGAGCAATATTATGAGGAAATATCAAAATAATTTTATGAGCTGAAGTTAGGATCAATGACAATGAAAGATCTGAACAACAAGTTCTTAAGTCTACTTAGGTATGTACCATACCTTGTAGATGAGAAACCAAAGGTACATCGATTCCTCAGTTGTATACCTTATCATATTAAGGATAGGATTGAAAATGATAACCCAAAGACCTTGGAAGAAGTTATGAGGAAATCCCACTTTTGTTTTGAGCAAAATCGAAAGAAGGAAAGCTTGGCGAAATGGAAGGCTAAGAAAAATAATAATCAGTATGAACAACAGAAGAAGGATTTTGTGCCCAACAGAAATTCTAAGAACAATAAGGCCAGAAATTATCCTAATAACAAGAACTTCCAAGGAAATAAGAACAATACACCTAGCAATCAGAATAATTCTAAAGGTAAGGAATTTGCTAATAATCATGGAAATTTTACCAAGAACTTTGAGCGCAAAGAGCCTATCAAGTGCTGGGAGTGTAATGGCCCACACTATGCTTCAGTTTGTCCTAATCGGAAGAAGACTGCTAGCAATATTCATACCATACAAGAGGAGATGACCGTTGGGGAACTAGCGAGGACCATGCCTAGAATCAACGCAGCCTTGGAGAATCGACAAGCAGAATATCAGAATTCCATGGTGGAAGTAGAAGGTATGATAAATCAAACCCCTGTAACTATTTTGATTGATCCAAGAGCTTGTATCAGTTATATTGCACCTAAATTGGTAGAAAAATGTAACTTATCTATTGAAAATTTTGAGAAATCTTGGTTGGTTCAGTTAGCCATTGGTGCTAAAATAAAGGTAACTTGTTTTGTAAAAGAATGTGCAGTAGTTATGGATCATTTTGAAAATGTTGTCAAGCTTAATGTTTTTCCTCTTGGTTCTTATGATTTGCTGATTGGTATGGACTGGTTAGAACAACATAGAGTAATTCTAAATTGTTATGATAAAACCTTCACATGTTTAAACAATGACGGAAAACCAGTAAGTGTAAAAGGAATCCCTAGAAAAACTACCATAAGGCAGATTTCTGCCCTACAGCTTAAGAGAGTTATTAGGAAGGGATGTAAAGCTTATGCAACAACAATAACTGATGAAGAGAGTCTAATTAAGATAGATAAGTTAAAAGTGGAAGACATACTAGTCTTAAAAGAATATGTAGATGTATTCCCTAAAGAAATTCTGGGATTACCTCTGAAAAGGGAATTGGATTTCACCATTGAGTTGGTACCGGGTGCAGTACCTAGCTCAAAGGCCCCTTATCGAATGAACATACTTGAACTTAATGAATTAAAATCTCAATTAAAAGAATTAATTGATAAAAAGTATATTCGACCAAGTGTGTCTCCATGGGGGGAACCTGTCATCTTCGTTAAGAAAAAGGACGGAACCATGTGACTTTGCATAGATTATCGTCAGTTAAATAAGATGACCACAAAAATCGATATCCGTTGCCCCACGTATTGGATATCATCAACTACGTGGAGCCACGGTGTTTTCAAAAATATATTTAAGGTCTGGATATCATCAAGTAAGGATTAAAGATGAAGACATCTTGAAGACAACTTTCATAACTAGATATGGTCATTACGAATTTGTCGCAATGCCATTTGGGCTTACTAATGCCCCAGTTGTTTTCATGTTTTTAATGAACAACGTTATGCATAAGTATTTAGATAAGTTTGTGGTCGTGTTTATTGACGACATTCTAATCTATTCAAAACCTGAAGAAGAACATAAAGAACATCTAAAAATTGTTTTGCAAGAGTTGCGAGATCATCAACTCTTCGCAAAGTTTAGTAAATATGATTTCTTCAAGGACAAGATTTAGTACTTAGGTCATGTGGTGACCAAGGAAGGGATTTCAGTAGATCCTGAAAAGATAAGGGCAATCAAAGATTGGCCAGTTCCTAAGGATGTGACGGATGTTCGATCCTTCATGGGCATTACCGGTTACTACTAGAGGTTCATTGAAGGTTTTTTGAGGATTGCAAATCTGATAACTTCCTTGCAGAAGAAGGGAAAGAAGTTTGACTGGAATCAGAAATGTGAAGAAATTTTTAAAAAGTTAAAATTTTTATTAACCAGCACACCTATTTTAAGAATAGCTGATCCTAATAAAGAATTTGTAGTATGGAATGACGCCTGTAATGATGGATTAGGTGGTGTTCTGACTCAAGAAGGTCAAGTTATTGCCTATGAGTCTAGAAAGTTAAAAGTTCATGAAAAGAATTATGCAACTTACGATCTGGAATTAGCAGCTATTATACACACTTTAAATATGTGGCGACATCACCTAATTGGCAGAAAATTTGTTTTAATGACTGATAATAAAGGATTGAAGTATCCGTTAGATCATCCTAATTTAAATGCCAGACAAGCTATGTGGTTAGATTTCTTAAGTGAATATGATTTTGAAATTCAACATATAAAAAGTAAAGAAAATAAAGTTGTTGATGCATTAAGTAGGAATGCAAGGCTGAATTTTGTAGTAGCTATCAGCACTTATGCTACAGATTTGGATGAACAGCTTAAAGAAGGAATAGAACAAGATGAAATTTCCCAATGTTTGCAAGCAAAAACTAAGGAAAATCCAACATAAAACTTAAGTAAAGGTTCCAATTTAAATGCAAAAGAATTTTTACTGTATAAAGATAGAATGTATGTACCTAACGTACCTAAAGTTAAGCTGTTAATTCTGGATGAAATTCATAAAACTCCATACTCAGGTCATCTAGGTTATCAACAGACTATAACTATGTTAAGAAAAGAGTATTTTTGGCTGAATATGAAGACTAAAGTAGAGGAATATATTGCTAGGTGTTTTGAATGTCAACAAGTAAAAACTGAACATCAACACCAAGCTGGATTGCTTCAGCCATTACCCATTCCTAGCTGGAAATGGGAGATAATTAGTCTATACTGGGCTTCCTAGAAATCAAAATCAAAATGATTCTATCATGGTAGTAGTTGATAAGTTAAGCAAAGAAGCTCACTTTATACATGTTCAAACTACTTATAAAGCTGCAAACATAGCTGATATTTTTCTAAAATAGATTTTCTGATTGCATGGAGTACCAAAAGTCATAATCTCAGATAGAGATCCTAAATTTACAGGAAACCTTTGGAAGTCTATGTTGAAAGGGTTAAACACTACATTAAATTTTAGTACTTCATTCCATCCTTAAACAGATGGACAAATTAAAAGGGTAAACCAAGTACTGGAAGATCTGTTAAGAATGTATGTGAAAGATTAGCCAGGGAAATGGGAGGATTATTTGCATCTGGTAGAATTTGCTTATAATAATAATTATAAGACATCAACCAGATTTAGTCCTTTTGAAATTTTATATGGACGAAAATGTAATACTCCTATCTCTTGGAGTAATCCAGTGGATAGATTGGTATTAGGTCCTGAACTGTTAAAAGAAATGGAAGAAATTGTAAAACAAGTGCAAGGTAATCAGAAAGTTGCACAGGATCGACAGAAAAGTCAAGAAGAATTAAAAAGAACTCCAAAGTACTTTCAGGTAGGTGAACATGTGTTCATATGGGTAAGGCCCAAAAAGAGCTCTTTGAGATTGGGGAGTTGTGCAAAACTGGCACCTCGTTACTGTGGTCCACTTGAAATTTTGTCTAGGATTGGACAAGTAGCTTATCAATCAGCATTACCACCAAATTTAAGAGTACATAATGTTTTTCACATTTTCATATTAAAGAAATATGTCCATGATGCTACTCATGTTGTTAACTGGAATGATGTACAGGTGGAACCAGAAGGATATTTTCTGGTGGAACCAGACTATATCCTTAGGCAGAGGGAGATCACACTTTGGAACCGCACCATTGGATAGGTGAAGGTGCAATGGAAGCACCTTAGTCCAAAGAAAGCCACATGGGAATTGGAAAGTAATATGCGAGATGCATACTGAGGATGAAGAATAAATAACATCGAGGACGATGTTATATTCTAAGGGGGTGTGTATGTCACATGCCCCAATTTTGCAAAAACAATATTATCATATTTGATTTTATTTCAAAACAATATGTTAAATTTTATGCTAAGTTGTAATTGATGACTCAGCAGAGTCAAGGATATTGAATGTAATTCTGAATATTTTAGTTATAAATAAATAAAAGTGGAGACAACATCTTGGGAGAGCTGTTAAAAGAGTGTTTACTGGTCAAGTTAGTGGAGGAGGTTGGGTGGAGAGAAAGTGGACAAGTGGCAGCATCCTCAAACACTTCCAACTGTTGCAGGTGGCAACTTCCCTACATTTGGGGTCGTGATCCCCCAAGAAAGTGGGATCAGAGCAGGTGGCTCAATTAATGACAACTGACCCAAAAGACCTAGGCAATCTTAATAAAAATACCCATTGAAGAGATCCAAGGCTACTCATTCGAGGGAATTGATCATTCAGGTAAATGTACTTCATAGGATTTCAATGCCAAGGGAATTTGTGGAAGGTGTTTGAGGGGTTAACTGCAAAAGTGATCTAGTGCATCTTTTCAGCTGAAGGATATTATTGTTGAGTGTAAAGTGATTACTGAGTCATTGGACTAGTATTTTGTTTTCTTGCTCCACTAGTTCTCAGCCAAGGAGACTAGGAACAGGTTCGGGGGTCCTGAGGAGACGCTGTTTGAGCGCTCTCTAGGAGTTGGTAGGGAGGAACGGCCTCCCAACACTATTGTTGTCCAACTTAATCAGGTTCTACAGTATTTTTATTTTGCTGTGTTAAATGTTTAAATGAGAGTTTGACTGATGAATGAATGTTAAAAGTTTAGTTGAGAACTGTAAACGTTAATAATGTTTTTGTTATTTGAAAGAATGAATCTGAGATAGATGAAAAATAATCCTAACCTGCGTTTTTCCACATCTGGAATGGAGTAGACCGTACTCCAGCATAGGCAGTGTATTTTAAATGAATGAAGGATATGATAGAAATCTGAAGTAAATAGATGTATTATGCATTTCATAATATCAGAGTAATCTATTTCTATATGTAGTTTGTTATCAGAGAAGAACATTATCCTGCTAGTTAGGTTTATTGCTTAACCAGATTGATTGTTGTAAGAATGCTAGAAAAGAAACAACCATAATACTTTACAAATAGCAGGTTATTATATTAATAAGTTATTTCAAATAGATAAGTATTATTTTTGTTTGCACAATACTTTATTTTGTAAGTTATACTACCTGTAACAGAGGCAGTAGAAATAACTTAGATAAAACACTTATTTTTTTTATTATGCCATGTAAAGATTTACGTCTGATATACCTAGATTATTTACTGATAATAATAACTGAATTTATCTATAAATATTCGTACATCAAGTAGGGTATTACTAGCAGAATTAATTTTCTATAGCTAAATTAAAACAAAGATGAAGAACCTCTTAACAAAGAACTCTATTAACCCTATCGGTATTTTAATTTAATAAAAACAACTAGAATATGATGGTAACTAATAATTAATAAATATTTATTATAAAAGAAATAAATTCTTTTCATTATTATAAACAAAATTTACTTGTAAAAGAAAGTACAGGGTCGAAACCCTAATAACAACTATATTATAATTCACAATCATTATGATAATCCAAGTTTTTGGATTAATTATTATTCAACAACTAAATTATTGTAGATTATTATAGACCTGTAAAGACGGTAAATAAACAACCACGGTAAAATAACTGCAAGTACACACTATTCATCTTTAAACATTAAATAAATCAATTTAAGTTAAGTAATTAAAACTTAAGAAACAAATTGAGGAATTTTTTTACACAAGGGTTACCTACAAGAAACCCTAGCTCGAATAGTTGAGCCTGTAAATAGATAAGTATAACATGACAGTATAACATTCGTAAAACCCATTAGCAATATTATTAACACAGAATAAACAATTTACAGCCAAATTTCTATTACACAGGAGAATAAGCGTAAAACCCTAGATTACAAAATCACCTTAAGAGCATAAAGATAAACTAAGTTCGAGCCCAAGAAGGAAAAAATCTATGCTTTAAACTAAACTGTGCATGGCTTGACAGGCTGCAAAAGCTATAAACATAACATTGTACAAAAACAAGAAAACAACAATTTACAAGTCATGGCTTGAGCTGGAGTACCTTGCTGGAAGCAAGGGTTTAACAAAAACCAAACTAGCATTAGAGGAAATTTGAGGTCTAAAATGGGCCTCCTAAGGAAAATAATAAAATAATAGTTATTAATTTTGGAGAAGGAATGAAAAAAACTACTTTTTGTGTTCGTATTTTCGACATAGCTCCTTGTGTTTTTACTCAAATTCTGAGCGGGAGAGCTCATTGGATGTGGAATTTAATTATGCATCCAACGAGTACCCACATTGCATACTTTTGACAGACCCCGCTACCCCCCAAAAAAAAATACCTAAAAAAATGTGATAATGACATCATCATCACAGTTTTTGAGGTATTTCTTGTTTTTGTGATAGCAAGGTTTGTCAAAAGTATGCAATGTGGGTACTCGTTGGATGCAGAATTAAATTCTACATCCAAGGAGCTCTCCCACTTGAAATTAGAGTAAAAAAACAGGGAGATATGTTGAAAATACGAACAAAGAAAGTAGTTTTCTTTTATGAAAAATATGCCAATTCAACCATTATGGTTGACTAATTTTATTGAAATTCTATTGGTTCTTGAATTCCAGCTCACAAAATTTATTATTGGCACGTTTTCTTATAAGGCCCATTTTAGACCCCAAATTTCCTCTAATGTAATCAGAGGAACAGTAACCCATGAAGGGTAACAACCAGGCCAAAAATTTCCAACTAGAAACTGTCCCTTAAGGACTGCACAAGAAGGGAATGCCATTTGATAACCAGAGCTTATTTGTAGCCAAAGTGTCGGTCCTTTTCTTGAAGTTTTTCTACCAAAGGATGAGCAAATTGTCACCTACAAAGAAGAAAACCTAATATAATTAAACTACGATTTCAGAAATGTATACTGAAATAAAGTCGAGTTTAAGAGTTCTTAAGAGTTTATAGTACCTGAAAGTGAAGGTTATGGAGCCACAAAGAAACAACAACACCTCCACTAGCAAAACAAAAAGCCAAACCTTCATACTCGCAGTGATAGAGACAACGAAGGCTCATGTATAAGCCACTAACAGCATTATCAAGAATAAGTGTGGGCAACGGCTAAGTAGGAACTAGACAACGAAGCTGGAGCTGTCACCAACAGTGCAAATCATGAAAACGAGCTTCTCAAACCATACGACGAGGGAAACATTGTAATGGTAGCAAGCAAATTTTAAAATCTATCTCTGCAAGGGCAGGCCACGGAGGAACAAGCAAGGAGCCACTTAGAGGTCGTAAGCTTTAAGCCACGTCTCTCTACAAACCCTTGCAGAGATAAGACTCTCAGTTCACAAAAAGAGGTTGAGAACAATTGATGTAAACTAAAAACAATTTAAACCAGGACTCGGAGCACAACTAGCAACAGCAAGGTAACATGGCCGCCATGAGAAGGGTTGCAGAGCGGCTCGAAGGCCCGAGAAATACGAAGGGAAATAACAAAGAGTAGGGTTAGGACGATTTATATAATTCCAACACTTGGCCAGTAGAAGACCACGTGGTCACTAAATTTTTTAACCATGCAGTGGGTCATCGCAATAGTTACCTGCATTACAATGATAAACAATAATTCGTATCATTGAGCACGTTGTATACAAACCTTATTATTACACTGTATTCGATTACACCACATAATATATGGTATGATAGTTTAGTACCAAAATAACCACGTTAAACTATACGTTGACCTAACAACTGGTGTCACCTTTTAAACTGTAGATTATCTCAAAATAATTCATGCATAGAAACTTAGATCATCGTTAACCATATGTCCAACATATCGTAGCATTAATAATACATTATGGATATTGGTAATCTTGTTCTTAAGCTTGGCCTTTATTTGTGTAGCAATAATGTGTTATTTGGGAGATGCCAAGTAAAAGGTTTTATAACCATCTAACAAAATATAGTTTTCTATTTGTAGAAAACATTATAGTCTATGCATGGCTAGTCTCGTTTCTAACAACAATTCAAGTTATGACATTTATAAAGTTGTACAACATAATGATAAGGAGATTCATGAACTCTATTTTATACTGGTTTATAACTTTGAATTAATTATAAACTAGTATGTGTTACGGAGAGAAATTCCTATGGCTTGGGGTACCACAACAGACAACTAGACTCCAAAAATCAATCTTTCCCAATATGCAATAGAAATAAAAACATCTAACACTAAAGGATCGAACCTCGTACCTTATTCCGGACGGTTGAAGTAGATCCCCGTTGAGCTTTCCAATCTTCAGCTTGAATTGTTATAGCATGTCCTCAACAACAAGTAAACAATACAAGCATACTATATTTCATGGTGTTATATCTATTCTAGCATATATAATCAATAATGTCTAAGCATTTGACATATCCCAATGGTACAATATTCATTCAAATACACATTACTGTACAGGAAAAGATATTTCTATTAATATGAATCAGAGATTACAAGTGACAACCTCTGACAGCACGTCTGCGAACCGGAGAAACTGAATCCCCCACCCGGGCCTCCACCACCTCAATCCTCCATCACTTTGATAGCAAGCTTACAAGCAACAAGCAATCTTGGGAAGAACACAACAGTGCTCCAAGGGACAAAGGGATGCAAACTCAAGCATAAGTTCTGGCAACAATGGACTATAGTTTCGATACTCTCAATTCTCTCTTATGCTTTCAATGTCTCAGTGGGTTCCTTATATAGATTTTCAAATGGATACTGAAAGGTTGAATCCGTGCGATCTCAAGGCATATGGAAGGCCAGGAGTCATATGAGTCGGATCCAAGTCAAGGAACACTCCAAAGGATTTTGGATTATGCACACATCCCGATGTATGCGACTATAGAGGGAATATCCGCGTATGTACGCGGTTATCGGGGAAAAGGCCGCGTATATCATTTTTCTAATGTTTTTAGGGATGGTCGATGATACATCAAAAAAAAAAATTGGTCCATAGGGGCTAATGAGTCTGCAGCGGGACAGAGGAAGGCCATACAATGTGTGATTCACCTAGTGTGGTGAAATCCACTATAACAGATTCCCCCTAATGTATGAGATCAGAGGGGTTATACGATGGACGAAATACATTATAAGTCCATCACAGAAATGAAGTGATGAAGGTACCCAAATGGAAGACCAGCCACTCAATCAGCATAATACCGTAATACAACTCTGCATATAACTGCGAATATATATAGCAGTCCCGGATACATAAGAGTACAATGGCCATGAATAGGCATGAAACATGATAACACATATGTGGTCATCGCCACGTACAATATACATAGATCAGAATATCCATGATGAAGATATACAAAGTACAATGAT
>LPNX010359930.1:39183-57412 GCA_001517045.1 Pseudotsuga menziesii | reverse complement strand
GGCAGAGACGAAATCATAAATGTATACTGTCTTCAGTATTTCGTTGGTTTCTTGAATTTTTCCGCCGATCAGAAGTAGCTTTCGATTAACACAGACGCACATGCAATGCCAAGGTATTCGAGCAAGAAAGTCGGGATTGGGACGTAGCGTTGCCCAGGTGCGCTTCACAGGCTCAAATACTATTATTCGGCTGGTAGTCGGAGCTCGCTTTTCCCACAAATACTGAATCATACATATCAAGTGCTCACTTGTTCCAGAGGTCATTCGGTCCTTATAGAACTCGGGCGTACTCACTACATCCCTCCATTGTTTGCACACAAGTTTGAGATTAAAATGGGATTCATACGGCAATCTGAGCAAGATCATTCGGATGATCTCATCTGGAAGAACAGAATTAAGATCGGGAATAGTCTTATTCAACCTCTTTGACCTGCGTCGGATGATATTGGGATTTACCTGAAATGAAACAAAAGATGAAGAGTACAGAATTACAAAAATCTTCTTTACATTTTAGAAGATCATTTCAGAATCTACTAATAAAACTATATCGGAGATCGTTCTGGCAGCAGTGCGAACCTCTTTGAGCTCCGGAGCATGATTTTGGGTTCTACCTAAAATGAAACAAAAGGTGAAGATTCGCAGATTATTCTATTATTAGAATCTACGAAGAAAATATAACAATTTCTTTTTTACCTTCTCTCCCAGCAGTGCCGACCTCTCTGATCTGCGTACCATGATCTTGGTTTTTACCTGGAATGAAATAAAAGGTGAGGAGTTAGAATTACAAAAATCTTCTTTACAACATGCAAGATAATTCTAATTTTAAAATCTGCTAAGAAACCCATAACAATTGTTTTTCTTACCTTATTATCCGTGAGGAGGACTAATTTGAAGGTTAAATTGTGAGCTGCTCGTTAAATAACAAAAAAAGTCTACCGTTACAAAAAATTGGCGTTCAATAAATTTTGAATTGCCAAGAAGGCTTTGGAAAACTGCAACGTTATAAACAAAAAGTGAACGTTGGAAGAGGATTTTGAAAAAAGTGAGCGTTATAAAACGTGAGCGTTATAAAATGTGAACGTTGGAAATGACTTTGAACTCATTCCAAGAAAATGTAGCGCTAAACGGGCAGTGTTTTGTCCTATGCTACAAACACCTTTCCCAAAAATAGCATGAGATAAAGTGTTTTGTCCTATGTTACAAACACCTTTCCCAAAAATAGCTTCAGATAAAGATCAATTTCTCCAAGGTTTAATGGGGGTAGCGACAGCTCGAAACAAAACAGAAATTAGTTTAGAAAAAAAATGTGAACCCTCATATGGTTTTGGGCCACAAACAATTTCTTGAAAGTTTAATCGAGCGAAATAAACCCTCTTCAAGGAGAAATAGAACATTAAAAGAAAAAGTAAACATTAGACGGGGATTAACGAACCCTAATTCGTTTATTTTTTATTTTAATTTTAGATATACTTTATTTCAAGGTTTTATCCTTCTAAGTAAAAGAAAAGGTAAACATTAGAATGGGATTAAGAAACTTTATTTTATTTTAAATATATTTAATTTTAAATTGTTTTGGGTTTTTAACATTAATGAATTTAGTTATAAAAGTGAAAACTATTTAGTTATACAAGTAAAAATTATTGAATGTAAAACAATAATTTAAAATTTACATAATTTAAAAAAATATTGTGTCAAATATTGTCTTAATATCTTTTCTAAGTAAATTGTCTATTTTTTTATTGCTCTTTTTTGTCTTTTTAAAATATATTTTCTTGAAAAAGAAACTATAATATTCTATATGGTATTGATTTTTGGTAGCACACCAATCTTTTGTTTTTTCTAAAGCTCTACCATTAAGCTAGTTCACTTTAAACATTTAAGGACAATATGTATATTGTTCTTTAAAATCTAAAATAAATGCCATGTCAACTAATCACACCTTAAAGAAAAGTCGTGATTAATATAGGAACACCAACATATTGATTTAGAGTATACATGGGCATACACCACACCAACTAATAATTGATGTACTAGACACTTAGCTTAGCACGGTTTAATTCAATTGAAATAAAATAGCCACAATTTATTGAAAAATAACTGCAATTTTAGGATATTATTTTTATTTAAGAGCTCCCTTTTCCCATAAATAATAAATGATACATATCAAATGCTCACTTGTTCCATATGTCATTCCATCCTTATAGAAATCAGCCCTACTCACTACATCCGTCCATTGTTTGCACACAAGTTTAAGATTAAAATGTGATTGATACGACACTCTAAGCAAGATCATTCACATGATCTCATATGGAAGAACACAAAGATCGGGAATAGTCTCATTCTCTGAGAGAAACGTCTTTTATGAATTATTATAATCCTACCATCCATTAACAACCTGGGACTTGGCCTATAATGAAAATAAAAGTAATACTTAACAATTCAAAAAATAATCACTTCAATATATGATTCATATGACACTATAGTGATGCACATATTTTAAAGTCTTATGATCAATTTACTTGTGTTCAAAAGTTAATGAGTCCTTCTTTCTTTGTCTTAGGTTAGAGTTTGTATGCTTATCTTGTATGGTTTAGTCATGTTCTTATTGTTTTTAAACCTTCTCCCTCCAACCCTATTTTGATGCAAGGGTTTATAAGGTTTAGGTCTTACTTAGTTTATAATAGCTAAGGCATTGTGAAATTTATATTAATGCAGCTTCCTTCGATGAAATATTATCCCCCTATGCTATGCTTAACTTAATATGCTATGCTTAACTTAAGTGTCAAATGAAAATTCCCAATGCAAATATGGTAAAACCCCTATACACTATGCGTTCCTAAGAAACTAAAGGTCCATAGTAACAACCACTATGGTGAATAAAGGGGATTAAGGTAATAATAAGAACGCTCTCATACTATAGAGAGTAGGTATGAAAAATCTGAACGACGTGGAGGTAGATTAAACACGCCATGTGAAGGGTTGTGGTGCTTTCTAGCTAGATTAACGAGTAAATCCTAAGTGAAAGGAAAAAAGGTTTAACTTTTGTGTATTTTGTGCATTGTGAAGCGATGCAGAGAGCCGAGGGATCTTGTCCCTTCCAGCCACGATATACAAATGACCACGCGATACACGGTGAACGTTTTCATCAGTGCCTTCATTTCTCTTGGGAAAATATTTTCACGGAAAAGGTCTTAGCCTCCCACTAGTTCCTTCGTAGAGATAACCAGGGTAAGTTTATCTTTCGCACATTTCTTTTCATTTTCCTGCATTTTAATTTATAACCTTGTAATGTCAAAGTTTACTCTCTGCTTTGTTTGACTAGCAAGTGGTTTGATAGGAGTTGCTTGGCTTGGGGAAGTGAGCTTGGTCGAGGGTAACCGACATGGTAGGTCATGGTAAGACCTAGCTTCCTTTGAACCCCACGGTCTAACGTGTGAATGCTAAGGAAAAAAATGGTAAAAGTTTCTATGCTTGGGTTCGTTTTGGAGACTCGAGGATTTGCACACACCTCCTTTTGTTTTGATGGTATAATATATTGTGTTTTGATAGAGATTTAAGCAGTTGAAACGCCTCTCACCTACAATTCTGTGGGTATACTCTCTTAGATAGTAAAATTATATAGACTCTGTTATTTTGTTTATACTTTAAAGACCCTAATAAAATTATGCAAAGTTTGTTTCGATCTGTGGTTAGATCGAATCTACCAATGTGTTAGTTGTGGGTTTCCGTTATTTAATAAAAAATTTGGTAAATAAGCCCTACATGCTTCGAAGCCTTGACTTCTGCTAGCAATGCTTAAAAATGGATGGTTGTTTGGTTTTATAGTTATATCGAATCTTTCATTTCGTTAATGTGGATTGTTTACCATAAATCATTTTTTAAAAGATAATCCTTTCGGCTCTAAGCACACTTACACCTGTAATTATTAAAACCATAAGCCTTTCCACTATGTGAAGTAATACTTGAATAAATTATGAGTATATTAAGCCTTCTAGTTATACTAAATACTTCATATATATTTTTATTTATATGACTCTCCAACATAGATTTATTTTTTGGGAGGTTAATAATTTTTACTCCATTTAGTTATGAGTAAACCCTAACTGCAAAAAGAATTTTTTGTTTAGTTAAAATGATGATAGTTCTATTTTAACTATTTCATTAATCATCTAAAGGTTTACAAGAAAACTAAAGAATGCTAGTCATTTATAACTATGTACTACACTTAATAGTACGTAAAGCTATATATATATATATATATATATATATATTATATAATATTATAAGATAATCTATCAATTCTACTATTAAATTATGTGTAAGTAGTAGCATTCATTAAATCATAATTTACATTAAATAGAAATACGTTCCTACTTTATTACAGAAACAAATAATACTTTTTTGAAACTTTCAACATTCATAAAAATCCTTAACAAATAAATATAAAATAATTTAAAAATAACAACAAGTAACAATATAGAACCTTTAAATTTCCAGGTGGACAACCACCCAAAGAATATCATTCCTCCTATGTGTCTCTTGAATCTAACCAAGATTACTTACTTTAGGACCCCCGAGCCTATTCACTGAACCACTAGGAGGAATATACTATGTAGAAACATGTTATGCTCTCTATGTAACTTATCCTTAACACTTGCACTCAACACTCTAGAATTTCACTTTAGCTTTCCCCTCATCGAAGTCCTCTTGTTTGCCTAACTTTTCAGTTTTAAGCAATCCACAATGATCCAATCTCTAGAATGTAGTGAACCTCATTCTCATTCGATGGATATATATATGCTTCTGTGGGTCTTGGGTTATTTTTGTAATTTAGTCAGCCACCTCCTAAGTTCCTCCTTTTCTGGGTACATGACTACAATTATAGGGAAGTTGCCTACTATAACGACTAGAAAATGAATGTTGTTGCTGCCATTTTTAATTTTTTCCTTCTCCACGAGATCATTCGTCCTAGTGGGTCAACGAACACTCTTCAATAATCTTATTTGGATAGGTGTCTCTTTTTTTAATCATTAAATAATAATATATTTCAATTACAGTCATTTTTGACTATCATTGGTCAACAACATAAAACTTTACAATAACTTTTAGAGTAATATTTTTTTTTTAGAAAATAAAATGTTTTTAGTTCTAGGTGTGTTACAAAAACCCTCTCTTATGTTCAACGTCGTCCTCAATGTTGCTTAAATATCATATGAGTCTTCATGGAACAAAATTGGATATGCCTCCCACATATGACTCTCCAATTTCCAGGTTGCTTCATTTAGACATGTAATATCCCTCTTACATACCTCTAAATACTTTGTAATTATGAATGTCTATTGTACTTGATTCTGATGAGGAGCTCAAGGTGAAGGTCCCACTAGGAACAAGACCCTGAAATTTACATGAGTTAATTACCTAAGTGATAAACTTAGGAGACTTGAGGCCCTGACGCAACTTAAGGAAAGAAAACTAAAAACACTCAGGATAAAAAGCGAATGGTCAAGGAGCCATAATTGGATGTCGTAATCTTACATATCGTCTTGATTATAGAAGTGTTAGAGATAACGATTCTCCCTGTAAGAGAATCCTACTTCGCTGAAAATTTATCCCAACTAAGCCTAGTTATTTGATCTTATTATGATTAAGCCATGATAGAGGGAGTTGAGAGCATTTTAACATCAACATAAAAGAGTCAAGGAGTTAAAAGAGAAAAAATAACTAAGGAATTAATTGTTAAAGGAACAATAGATCGTATCCTCCTTCAATATAGAAAGGAATATATTATCTTCAACATACCTTGTTTAATGATTAAATGGTGATATACCATCTACCTAAGCTAATATATAAAAACGTATATTATACTTTACATATATTGGAGTAAAATATGGAGTAAGTTATATATAGGTGTTTATATATGTGTGTGTATATATATATATATATATATATATTAAAATGGCAATAGGGAAATGCCTAAGTTGGTAGGAATGATTGGTTTATTTATATTTTTCCTTAACTAGTATATTTGTTTTAAAAAAAAGGAAATATTTTTAGTAAGAAAAAAAGACTATGTTTGGGTTGGACGCATGCCATGGAGGCCGTTAGATGACTGTGAAATTGAGGGAGACCTATCTCAGTGAAGTTAATGTTGAAATATTGTAACTTTAAAGAATATTCTATATGTATCTTTTGTTGTCTCCGAGGATCCTTTCGAGAGAACCACTTGTATTACTTTGTACCCCGATGCTTCTAATCGGAAGAACTAATAAGAGTCATGAGGTAGTCCCCTCTAATTGTAAAGGTGGATCATTAGCAGCCCAGTGTGGTTACTTGAGCCTACATGTGTAACTCGAGCCTACATGATTAACTCAAGCCTACATGTCATATGAGTTAATTAAAGGGAACATATGAATATAAATAGAGGTGTGGCACTCCTCATTTGGACACACACACACTCTCACTTGTGTAGCTCATTAGTGGAGAAGAGACGAGTAGCTGGAGAAGGAGAAGGATCAGGCTTTGATCTCCTTCATGCTTTTACCTTTTATCTTTTTGGGGCATCTATATTGAGGAAACTTTTGCTAGGTTTTTCCCTTTAGGGTTTTCCCATGATAAATATTTCTCTTCCTTTTTTATGGTTGTGCTTGTCTATCTTTCAGTCATCCTTTTATATGCTTTTGTTATGAAATATTGATGTCTTAGCTAAGCATATGAAAATTTAACATGGTATCAGAGCCACCCTAAAGGAAGACATTGTGCAGCTACAAAAGCTAGGGATTTTTACTTTTTGGCTCTCTTCCCACAATGTATTAGCAAAATAAGGCTAGGATAACTCTCCATTGAAGGGTGCATCTTTCGGTGGAAGCACAATTCGATTTTGAGCATTTTCAGTTTTCAATGCGGGAAATTAGGGCTTCTTTCATAATACGAATTTGTGAGTGAGCCCGACATAGGATTTCTCTCCTCATCAAAATCGAATTTTAGAGACCTCGATTAAGATTTTTGGTTTTGGCGAAACTCCAGGAAAGTCAAACCCTATTTCGACCTCAAGCTAGAAAAACACTAAATACTAAAACGGGTAGGTTTTGGTACATGCACTATATCCCAAGATTGGAAAATCTTCAAGAGCTGAAAATTACAAAGGCCAAAAATAAAATCCTTGTGTACACTGTATCCAAAATTCAGCCTCAGATTCACTATATTCTAGGTGATATGATCCCTCCAAGTTAGGGTTCCAGCCTCTTCCAGAATTCATCACTAAACAGGACACCTGGGGATAATTGCTATAGCTTGGGTTACAGAGGTCCAAATGGAATTCCTGAAGATGTTCTAGAAAGGGTACATATTTTAATTTCGGCGCTCCAAATTTTAGAACTAGAAGATGAAATAGTGACATGTGGCAGGTCGTAAAACTTCACTATTCTGAACAGTCCTATAATAGGTCACCTTGGGAAAAGGATCATACATCTCAATTGGTGAATCCAATTCTGATGAAGCCTATGGTGTTGGATCAGGGACAAAAGAGGTTACCTCATTAAGAAATTTTAGACACATAGGAGGAGTAATTTCAGAGATATCATAGAAACAGTGACAGACATTTCTGCAGAAGAAATTGGAAAACTAGGGCTTCCTATTCCAGGTGCTTCACTCCACTGTTTTTAGAAAAGGAGTACATTGGACAGCTCCATTTGAATAGATATATCTTTCTATATAATTAGATCTGAAAGATTCCAAGTTTTGAAAATTAAGGTTTTTATGACAAACCCTAGATGAGCGAGCTCCGGAAGCAAGACGAACACCTCAAATCGGTAAGATCTAATCTTTTGCTATTTGTATTTGAGGTTCTCATTTCAAAGTGATCTATCACATCAGCTTGATGATAATCTTGGTGAAGTTGACAACTTCCAAGCATGGAATTATTTGAACTCTCTGAAGAAAATGAATTGGACACCTACATGAGTAGAGAGGTTCCAGTTCTAGAGGGAGATGAGCCTCAAAGCTTTACACCAGAAGAACTTGGTCAAGGCCAAGAAGATCATTGTTGATTCAGTCACGGATCAACTTGTACCACAAGTGTCTTCAATAAAAGACACCAAAATAGATGTTTGATTCCTTGACCAAGCTATTTGAAGGAATGAACATACATCAAAACATGAAATTAAGAAACAAGTAAAAGAAGAAGTGAAGAATGCAGAAGTGGTGATAGCCACCTTAAATAGCCTGTCAGGATCATGGGATTCATTCATGCGAGGAATGTGTGCCAGAAGGAAGTGGTTTTCAGTTGGCTCATAAGAAGAGAAGAAGAAGATGGGAGAAAAAGAAGATCAATCTCTCACCATTCAAAGAAGACCCCTCAAGAGACGAGGAATGTGAAGAACTCAATTCTTGAAGAACCTCTTATCCATCTTATCATTTGGACAAGAAATGATGATTTCATCAATGAAGATGATGATGAAGTAGAAGGATGAAGAAGGATTCTACCCATGAAACGAATCAAATATAAGTATTCAATTGTCGTTGCATGATATTGTTTTGTTATGCATTTAATTATATTTAGTTGATGTGTTATGCATGATAGACTGTTTGCATTAATGACTGTATACTACTAATATCCATGTGATGGGTAAGTAGCTCATTGTGCTATACAACTCTCCATTACTACTTATCTAGAATGAAACCTCTTTGCTAACATATTGGATTAGTGCATAATCTCAATGATGTCATGGTAGAGATGGAAGGCATCTAGAAAGTTTCTGTGAGATATGGATGAATGTTGTATTGGCTAAATAGTTGCATGATGCATAAGAGTTTGTCGTTATGCATATATTTTATGAAATAGTTCTAATCTTGCAACTAGTGCATTTGAATTGTAGGAAAGGTCCTCTACAACATCCTACAAGAAAAAAAGGATGAGACTTGTTCTGAAGAGAAAGTGATGACAATTCAAGATTCACTCCAATAAACATGAATCTAAAGCTCCCAGGGTCAGAGATATCATGATGAAAGAAAAATATTCAAAGAGCAGTAGATTCACCTTGAAGGATGAATACCACCATCGGTACAAGAGATAACTCAAGATCAAGAAAAGAATGCTATGAAAGAAGCTATGATCAAAGAATAATAGTTGACCATGGGGAATGATGTATACGATAAGATTTCGAGACATAAAGGGAAGTACGTAGCTGTACATAGTATCCTCCATATGGATCTACAAGAACAAGTGTACAAAAAAAGGTTCATGATTTGCCTCGGAAAGAATAGACTATGACATGACATACTATATTGACCAGTATATATCAAGCATAGAACCACCTGTAGAGAATGAAGAGGGAATATGATACTCCACTTCAGGGGGGGTGACTACAAAAGATATCTGAGTTAATCATGATACAACATGATGGATCGAGACTTTACCAAGAGTAAAGTGGGTTCCAACCTTCAAGGTTGAATGCAACAGACTAGGATATGTTGATGACCTGACAAGATGAACTCATGGAAGATGTTATGATGAAAAAATACTAGAATGATGTATGGGATATAGTTCCCAAACCAGAAGGAAAGAGTATTGTATCCTCCAAATGGATATAAAAAATAAAGCATGTAGTTGACAGAAGTATCGAGAAGTATAAAGCAAGATTTGTGGCCAGAGGTTTCTATCAGAAAGAGGGAATTAATTATCAAGAGACACTTACTCCAGGAATCAAGGGAGACTTCCTTTAGAACTATCATGGTAGTTTCTTCCATGATAAAGTAAAGACAAGACTTCCTTAATGGTAAGATTGAGGAAGAGTTTTACATCGAATAGTCACGAGGATTTGAAGTTGAAGATAGATGGAATCGTGTATGCAAGTTGAAGAAGGCCCTCTATGGCCTGAAGCAAGCTCCTAGAGCTTGGTATCGAAGAATAGATAGTTTCCTGTAAATTATGGGCTTTACCAAGAGTAAAGCTAATCCTAACCTTTACCTCAAGGTTGTAGAAGATGAACCTATCATCCTGTTATTATATGTGGATGACTTATTCTCAACAGGGAATGAGAAACAGATTATGGAATGCAAGAAGAAACTAGCAAAATAATTTGATATGAAAGACCTTGGATTAATGCATTATTTCTTAGGTCTGGAAGAATGGAAAATTTTAGAAGGAATATTTCTCAACCAGGGAAAGTATGCGGTAGAGATATTGAAGAGATTCAATATGTTATAATGCAAAGTCATGGGAACACCCATGGACTCCAACCTAAAGCTGTTAGTTGATGACTCATCAGAGTTAGTGGATGTGACTCACTACAGACAGATCATTTGGTCATTGATGTACTTAACAGATACCAGACTAGACATTTGTTTTGCTGTTAACACCTTTAGTCAATATCTTGTTCGACCAAGATGAGTTCACCTAGTAGCTACAAAACATGTGATGAGATATCTGAAAAGGACTATAGACGTTGGTCTATACTCTGATGGTAGCCGTGAGTATCGATTGTATGGCTACACAGATATATATTGGGCTGGAAGTATCTCAGACATAAAAATCACATCATGTAGCTGCTTTTGTTTGAGGTCTGCTATGAGTTCATGGTTTAGCAAGAAACTGTCCAGTGTTTCTCTTAGCACGACTGAAGCAGAATACATAGCAGATTGCTCTACTAAGTTGTGAATTCATATCGCTTCGGAAGCTGATATCAGGTCTCTTTGACCTAAATATGGATACTACAATGATTCTATGTGATAACTAGAGTTGTGATGATAGAGAACCTTGTGTTCCATTGTAACACATAGAAATCTGATATTTCTACATATGATATAAGATGTAGATGATGATGCTTTCAATATTTCTATACTAAATTTATAGATGATGATGCTTTCAGTATTCACATACTGGAGATACAGATGGTGATAGTTTAGTATTCACATACTGAAGATGTAGATGATGATGGTTTGGTTGCTAATTTGTTGACAAAGCCTCTGTCTCAGGTAAAGTTCAAACACTTTTGAGACAAGCTTGGTGTTGTTTGAAAAGACCTTCCTCAAAAGGGGGAGTAGTGATGTTGCAGTGGGATTGTATCATCATTGGGCACTTGCCCTAAAGTTATCCAGTGACCTCGGTCCTTGAGAATGAAGAGGGATTGTATCATCCCGGGACATCTATCCAGAATAGATCCGATGACTTCAGTCTTCGAGAATGTGGTGAGATTGCATCATCCCTAAAATTCGGTTCAAAATGTATCCAGAGGTCTCGACCCTCATGAAATTGGCAGATTGCATCATTCCTAAACTTCGGTTCAAAATGTATCCAGAGGTCTCGGCCCCTGTGAACGTGGTGGGATTACATCATCCCTGAACATGTGTTCAAAATGTATCTGGATATCTCGGCCCCCATGAAAGTGGTGGATTGCATCATCCCTGAAATTCGGTTCAAAATATATCTAGAGGTCTCAACCCCCATGAATGTGGTGGGATTGCATCATCCCTGAACTTTGGTTCAAAATGTATCCGGAGGTCGCGGCCCACATGAATGTGGTAGGATTGCATCATCCCTGAACTTTGGTTCAAAATGTATTCAGAGGTCTGATCCCCTATGAAAGTGGTGGATTGCATCATCCCTGAACCTCAGTTCAAATTGTATTCATAGGTCTCATCCCCCGCGAAAGTGGTGGATTTCATCATCCCTGAACCTCGGCTCAAAATGTATATGGAGGTCTCCGTCACCGTGAATGTGGTGGGATTGCATCATCCCTGAACCTTGGTTCAAAATGTATCAGGATATTTTGGTCCTCGTGAAAGTGGTAGGATTTTATCATCCATGGACTTAGGTTTGAAAGTGATCTAAAGACTTTTGTCTTCGTGTTGTGGATTGCAGGTTGTTGCTGATGATGATGATGTACTGATCGAAAGATCATAGTTTGATGATGATGATGTTGCTATTTGAAAGATCAGAGTATGATGATAATGATGTTGTTGTTCGAAAGATCAGAGTATGATGATGATCATGTTGTTCGAAAGATTAGTGGATGATGATGATGATCTTGTTGTTCGAAAGATCAGAGTATGATGATGATGTTGCTGATTGAAAGGTAAAAGTGTTGAATATGATGTTGCAGATCGAAAGGTCAAAGTGCTGAAGATGATGTTGCTGATCAAAATGGAAAAGTGATAAAGATGTTGTTGATTGAAGCGCTCAAAGTGTTGATGTTGTTGAATACTGAAGACTATATAATGTTGAAAAGCTTCCAATGATTTATAAATGTGTTACTATGATGATGTTGATGATGTCCTCTCTCTCTCTCTCTCCTATTATTGTTGTTGTTGATGTTGTTGTAGAATACCCTTCTTGTTAATGGGGAGTGTTGAAATATTGTAACTTCAAAGAATATTCTATATGTATCTTTTGTTGTCCCCAAGGGTCCTACAGGGAGAGCCACTTGTATTACTTTGTACCCCGATGCTTCTAATTGGAAGAACTAATAAGAGTCATGAGGTAGTCCCCTCTAATTGTAAAGGTGGGTCCTTAGCACCCTAGTGTGGTTAGTTGAGCCTACATGTGTAACTCAAGCCTACATGATTAACTCAAGCCTAAATGTTGGATGAGTTAATTAAATTGAATGGATGAATATAAATAGAGGTGCGGCACTCCTTATTTGGACACACACACACACTCACTTGTGTAGCGCATTAGTGGAGAAGAGAAGAGTAGCTAGAGAAGGAGGAGGATCAGGCTTTGATCTCCTTGTTGGTTTTACCTTTTATCTTTTTGGGGCATCTATAATGAGGAAGATTTTGCTAGGTTTTTCCCTTTAGGGTTTTCCTAGGATAACTCTTTGTGTTCCTTTTGTATGGTTGTGCTTGTCTATCCTCCAGTGATCCTGTTTATATGCTTTTGTTATGAAAATGAAATGAAATACAGATGTCTTAGCTAATCATATGAAAATTCAATAGTTAATGGCATATTTACTACCTTGATTTGTGGGAAGCTTGGCGCATCTTAAAGAATAACTCTTCCTTACTTGGTTATTTAATAAAGTTGTGAATTTTTTTGGAAAAAAAGAAAGGATCTCTACATTTGTGAGGGAAAGGACTTCTGCTGAGAAGGACCTCGATATTCTGAGAGAATGATCTATGCATTTGAGGAGAATACCTCTGCGTTCTTTCAGGAGAATGAGACTAGCGTCTAGCAGAACAATCTCTACTCCTTCTATAAAGGAGGAGGGAGCTCTGTGTTTTGGTAAAGAAGAGGCTTTCTTCCTTTTGATGGGGGAAATAAAAGGAAATCTAGAACCTAGTTGCTAGGAGTGTAAGTATAAATTCAAGGTCTCAACGCCTTACATATCTGGTAAGTACGTTTCCTGAGATTAACAATGGAATCTAGATTACCGATTTTGCAAAAGCCTGTTAGTGATCACTGTTTGCATGGAAAATAAATGAATTGCTATTTGATTTAAATGGCCTCTCAGCAGGTTTGATAGGTATTGATTAGACCAGATCTCACAAAGAAGGAACTAGAGCTCTTCAGGTTCCTATGTGTCCAGAAAGTTTGTATTGGGATCTTAGGCTTATGCTTACGCTGCTCACCGAGTGTAGGTTTATATGTAGTCCCCAGTGTGAGGTGACCAATTAACCTAACAACTTGCATATCAACGTGTTGCATATCTATGTTTCACTTTTCCATACGTGAAATGTGGAGTAACTTCACAAGCCCTCTTGACGATGGAGTTTAGTAAGAGGCCGATATGGCGGTAACTCCAACATGTGCTTCCTCATCAACAAGACTCTTAGACTCTTTGAATTCTAATTTCCTATCTGGAATACTATGTGTAAGACCCCCCTTCCACCTTGAATACTTAAGAGTGACTACGACTTGTAAAAATAGAAATGAACCCTAAATGCGTCCATGAGGAATAGAAAACCCTCACCACAATGAGGCTACTCCCACTAAAAGTTAACCAAGGGAACTTGAGACATTCTAACATTATTACAACAATGAAGAACATTATATGTATGATAGAGATAGACATTTGAGGTATATATTATTTGTAGAACATGTAATGTTACCTATAATTATCACATGGTGAACTAAACTGCATACATATATATATATAAATATATTATATGTAGAAAATTACATATAAAATAATGAATAATACTATATATATATATATTGGAGATGTATATATATATATTTATGAGTAGAACATATAATTTTACATATAATGGTGAGACGAACCTCACACACATGGAACCATATATATATATATGTGTGTGTGTGTCTGTTTATGGAAAAAAGTATCTATATATTTTGTTACAAGCCTCCTACATGTATGAATTATATGTGGAGCCATATGTATATAATATTGGAGAAAAGTATATATATGTTGAAGACATATATTTGTGATATATAATGTATGTAGAACACACAAGATGAAGCAAATCTCATAACGCACATATATTATATGTACAACACACATACATTATTGTAGCACTTATAATGGAACTAACTCCTCTTATATAAATATATTAGTGGAAGTTATAGAAAAAAGGAAATTCTATATATACAGATATATTATCATCAATAACGGGTAATGACAGGAATTTTCATTTATGAGAAATTTAATTTTTGATAGGAGAAAATAAAGATTAGCGCCAAAGCTGGTAAAGTGCTGAAAAAGCTTATGGCATGTCACTCATACTTAATAAGTCAAAATAGAGTAAACCATCATAGTGATTAAAGGCACAGCATATATATATGTTTGGAAAATGGAAAAAATTGGTTGCTCGTTAATTGAGATTAATAGTGAGTAAAGGGCGTCTTTTAAGAAATGGGAAACTTTGGTTGTTTTATAAACGCCCACCAGGATGCCTGATTTAGGTTTATTTAGTGAGGTCCTAACTTTCGGGTAACAAAATTTAGTTGTGTGAACAGACTGCTGGATTATAGCATTTAAATAGTGAAGGAGTTTTGATAGCTGGCTGAATTGATTAGTTAAGGGGACGTTACACCAGCTAATTAGTGGGAGGTGTTGAATACCCTTAATTCATTCCCTGATTTTTGATTTTCAGCCATTTATAGGTTTCCCATATTCACAGCCATTGGGTATGCTGAAATCCCTGAATTTGTTTTGGTGTGACTGCTAACATTTAGCAATTATTATACTACTGGATTCACATCCATTTATGGGGACAAATCATAATGGCTGTAAAAAAAAGAACCATTGGGATTTTTACCCTCACATAAGGTAGCTTCGAGTCGTTAAAAAGAGAGAAAAGTGGCTGCGATGGATTCTCATTTAGACGATAACAAATGGAGGATCCACATGTGGACTGGAAAAATGCTGCTAAGAAAGATAAGTTTTGATTTCACTTGCTGAGATATGATGGTGCGTGTTCTTTTTTTTCATTATGGATTTAAATGTATGTGTAGATCTAAACGTTGCATTATGGTAAAAATGTATTCAAACTTAAGAGCTTGTGGCTACAAAGAGTACTATGCTGGGACTAGAAATTGTTGCTAGTGTTTTTAATCGTAAGAATAAAGGTATGGAGCACGATCCCCTTTTTCCTGCGTCTGGAATTGGGAAAAGAATCTCAGGAATGGAATATTTTCTCCTTCTGATACTGATGGTATTTAGCTACAATCTTTAACACATTTACTTGCCAGCAATTTTTGTCTAGATCTGAGTTTGGACAGCTCTTGGTTTAGACTTGCAAGTTTGGCTTTCAATCAGGCCGTTAAATACCTTATCTTTATAATTTTTGAACCTATGTTTTATGATCTAAAAGGCAGCCAATATTTGAGCACTATTGTGTGTTTTACTCCACACGCATGACAGGGAGTGTCTTCTCCATCACAACCTATTAATAATTATCTTCGATAGCTGCACTCCCTCTTAGAGCTATGTAGGGAGAAATTTTTTATTCGATACAGTCATTGACAAATAAACGCAACTTTATTTAGGGTGTATCCCGAAGTGTGAGCTTAGGGAATATTTAGCCAGCCGCCAACCCAATGTCTACCTTTTTCATACACCACAGAGTTACCTTAGAGTTGAATATTGAAGATTCTTCAGAACGTTTGTTTGATTTAATACATTTTGGGAGAGATCTAAATTATTCTAGCATTGGAGTTTTCATTCCAGCTGACGATGCCCAATCCGTGTATGTGTTTTGTGGTGAAGTTTTTATTGCATATCTTGATATTGTAGAGACTACAAACCTACGTGTGTTGTCCTTCATGCACTCTAAATATTCCCTCGCATGGGTTCCTGTATAGCTTGAGCTTTTGTATGTTTCTATACAATGATACCCTCTACATCGCTTTAAGATCGGAAGCTTTACAGTGGCAAAACTCCCAAAAAAAACTTAGATGGAAACATCCTTGGATGGTGATTCAATTTAAGGCAGATCTCGGATTTCGAGTTTAGGTTGAACTTCCTTTATTTTTTCATTCGGCAATATATCCTTGTGTTTTGTACTCACGACCTTATGGACTGCGACTTAGAATGTATTTCCCGTTACTTGGGACCTGAACTATATCTATATGCTTATCGTTTCCAAAAAAATTCCCAAGTGAGCCCTCGCTTGCAACAGGTTTTCAGTGTCATCCCGGCTTCCATATTCCATGCTGTAATGCTTATCATTATGATGTGTTTTACAGATGCGGACCCAATGAATGTTTGAGTGTGAATTTTCCTCGGTTCCTCTTTATCAAAAGTATGCAGAACTTTGATTGTGTTTGAGCCTAGGTGAATCACCTCAATAAGTGTTAGAATGTGCTTCAGCCAGTTTATGTGACTACACCGTACTACATTTAAGTCCGTTGTATGCATATCTACCGAATCTGCTTTATAAGTTTTCTACAACTTGGGTTCTATCTATCTATCTATCTATATATATATATAT
Organism: Pseudotsuga menziesii; assembly: GCA_001517045.1. Lineage (NCBI taxonomy): Eukaryota > Viridiplantae > Streptophyta > Pinopsida > Pinales > Pinaceae > Pseudotsuga > Pseudotsuga menziesii. The sequence goes on along the minus strand of LPNX010359930.1, from coordinate 40,522 downwards.
ATATATAGATAGATAGTTTGCCTGTATTTAAGTATAGACTAGGCTTGGTTCTAATTTTATAAATAGGGCTTAGTTCATATCCTGATTGGGTATGTGATTTGGCTATACCATAGATGAAATTCCATAACCTCTACTTGTGGGTTATAGATTGGAACCTATCATATGCAATACGAAGCAATACCACTAAGAACTTACTTACTGGGATGAATAATTATTTACCTTATGTGTAGATAGTATGGTAATTAGTTGGTGTATATATATTTCATTATGTGCAGGCTTATATTTGCTCATGTAGGTAATTCTAGTTGGGAGTCATGACTTACTAATGAATGTGGATTCTTAGCTTGTGCTAAAAGTGCTCATTTGAATAAAATAATAGAAATATAGGAAAAACCTTGTGAATGGGAATCCTGAAGTGTAAACAGGAATATATGGCAACAGAGTGGTTGACCAATTGTAATCAGCTTTTGAAAAATATTATATGATACTGCAATTGGTGGACGTAACCCTGAGTTTGGGGTGAACCACGTATATCGGTGTATTATGTGCCTTGATGTGTGTTATTTTTTATGTTCTTGGATGCTCTCGATTGATCTCTTTATCTATTATGATGCAAACGGTTGAATGACCTTTCTATGAATATTTAAAATGCAAAGGAAAAATTAGTTTTACAATGGTTAAATATGTATGTACGATCTCATGTGGTGTAAAAGGGGGAAAATTCTGAGCCAAGGCCCTCGCCTACGGTGTATCTTGTAATAACATAAAAAGTAGGAAGGAACAAGTGGTCAATCTTAATTAATATTGACTAATGCTGATATATAACCAAAATATGTTCAGAAAATGTTGTTTGCTGCCCGGTTAATAGCATTGGACACACTTCCCTATAATGCCATGGAAAATTATGCCAGTAACAGCATTGATGCATTTTGTAGCAACAAAAGAAATATTTCCCCCCTTTGTCACACAATGGAATCTAGGTACAAGAGGTATGTTACATATGGTATTAGAGAAACGTTAAAACACTCGGACCTGATGGACTCCTCGATAGGCAGGTATGTTGTGAATTATGTGATTTAACTATGTGATATTATAATGCACGATATAAAAAGAAATACTGCTGAACTCTCTACATGCGTTTCTGAGAATTATGTTTAATGCATGAAGTTAGTTGCATGTACTGAAATACATGAAAGGTTATTTGTGTAAATTAGGGAATAAAAAAAAAATGAGGATACTATTAGGCTTGTTGCGACAACTCTAAGAAAGGTATACTTATGTTGTTTTACTTACTTATTGATGAGTGAAGTACAAGTTGAAATTGAGTTTAGTAATATTA
>LPNX010359930.1:3149-35871 GCA_001517045.1 Pseudotsuga menziesii | reverse complement strand
GGGGGGGGGGGGGGGGGGGGGGCATCTTGGTTCTGGGATTTTAAGTTTTAAAACAAGGGAGAGTGCTCAAAAATTGATCGGAGGAAAGACATTGGTCTATCCCAGTGATGTATGGAGGAGGAGCCGCCTGTGAGAAGGTATTGGAATAGAAGGGTCTACACCTACCTTTGGGGTCCCTTGTTGCTATGCGTTTCCTCATACTCACTTATATACTCCTAGTTATGATTGTGTGTTCCAATCGTTGGATTCACCATACTCTTTTATGTGTATTCTGGTGATTATAGGCGTGCTGTGTACTCTGGTAGTAATAAACCCGCATGTAGACCTATTGAACTCAACAGTTCCATTTCCAAACCTGCGTGAACATTTACCTTGGGGATCTTCTTGAATTTGAGATCATAGTCATAGATTCTCGTTGTAATTATTCAGGGGTGTGGTTTGAATTTATAACTGTTGGATACCGAACCTATCAATGCTTTCAACCTGCACTCGTGTGTAGATTACTCGGAACCCTAATGCTTTTTGTGCTTGGAGTGATGTTATGAAATCCACTCTGTATGTGGAACGTGGCATAGTGTTTACAGTCAGTGATTTCATATCGCTAGTCCGAACCATCTCGGTCTGATCTGTTGGTTATTGAAGGTGAAATTGCTGATGTATATGGTGTCCCTTAAGTTTTCCCATTAGATGATTGTGGAATAGTTGTCCCTATGCATTTCGTCCATTTCATCCTTATGGTTCTTTTTCCTTCACTGAATGAGAAATCGCATGTATGTGTTTTCTTTCTTATAGCTTGTATGTGTTTTCTTGCTTATAGCTTTGTATGCTACTAATGAACTCACCCATCTACAATGTTCATTGTACACTATTTTTCACACATGGTTTTCATGCTAATTTTTATGTCCCAGACCCAGGACGCACATTCGGTGTGTTATCTCTTTGCATTCTGCTTTATACTTAATAATAATTAATCCTAATTTAGATCTTCCCTTGCATGACCCCCAATATACTGTTTGGGATCTTTATTAGTCTAATAGATGGGAAACTAGTGCTATGTGTCATCATCTGAATGCCTGAATTTTCTAATCTGGTTACACTCTGGTATGACCCCTTTAAGTGCTTGATTTTGGACTAGGATGGATAGATTGATAATGGACGGGTGTCAGACAACTTAAGAATGATAGTTAAAGAGTTTGTAACACCACTAAACTAATTTCATTATTTTCCATGCCAAGCCTCTCCACTAGCTGTACAATGCCTATCCCGCATTGGTTATTGATCACTATGTTATCTAAAGGTACTGTTAATGCCAACTTTTCTTTATCTATGCTAAGCTAGTGTTAAGTGAGTGATTTGACATCTTCAAATTTTGTTTGATTTTCAATTTATTTCAAATTATTCATTTGCTTTAGTTTTATTTTTTCCTCTTTTAGGAAATGTTTAGTTTTTATATGAAATTTTGAACTTTCTTTTGAAATTCTCAAGTTTTTACCTTTAGGTTTTTATTTTGTTTTTTCCTCCTTTAAATTTTAAAAGGGTTTTTAAAAAGTCATTATATCAAATAATGGACTCACAAATCATATTCTGAGCATAGTCATTACTCAAACAGCTTTTAAAGTTCATGCAAATTGAGAAAAAGCTGTAAAAAAGAAGCAAACTAGCGTTAATTTTATTCTTGTAGTGCAAGTGGAAAAAAATAACAAAAGAGTGATACAAGAATATCGTGACTCTATTTTATCCGATTTTTTAGTCATATTTTTGCATGATTTCGAAATATGGAGTGACCGATCATGTGTTTTGAGGGTGTTTCCTACGTGTGGATTCAGAGAGCATCATGATAACAGGTGATTTCAGGTCATAGAAGGGATCGTGGTCATCATTAACTGAACACAGTCCATCATGATAAGAAGCAGCATAGAGTTGTTTTAATGTGATATGGGTGGTTAATTTCATGCACATTTGAAGATGAAGGACTTAGTGGAGCAACCATAACCGCTGAAAAACCGGAGATTGCCGTTGTAGAACAAAGGTCAGGTTTTTATGGCTTCACGGGAAATTAGGGCTTCTTGATTTCACTACCTGCAGTAAAATTAGACGTTGAAGGACACTTGTACATCTAAGGTGAAAAATCTGACAGATCAGGCCACGATTTTAAGCAACTGCAGTTGAGCATTTAAAAGGTATTCCGCGCTAAGCCATGGTTGATGGATAATGTGGGGCTTTCTTGGTAAATGCTATTTTATCAAAATTGATTAAGCCAGACATTATTGTATGCTTTAAACAATGTGCTTATCAAAGAAATAAGGAGATTAAGAGTATTGTTGAAGGGTTAGGTGAAAAATATAAGTTTTCATGTGAGCATGACCCTGTCAAACTTTGAAGGTTCGGTGATGTGAAAAACTGTACATTTTGCGATGTTCAAACTTCATAAATAATCCTGCTACTTGTGCAAAATGTAATGAAGGAGACGAACAGTTGAGATAGCCTGAAGACCTAGTTTTAATGTAGGCTAGAAAGCTGATTAGTTAAGTTTTGAAGTCAAATTGAAGCAGGAGAATGAACAGAGCATCAAGTGTTTTCCTTGTCATTGCAACACAAGGTTCTCCTTATATAGTCCAAAGAAGGTATGATATTTAAATGAGTAGTGTGCATAATTCCTAGTTTTCAACAAACAGTTTAATGAGGAGTTTGGAGCAGCCTATGACCTAAAGCATTCAGAGACTGTGGTAAATTTCATCTCATATTAGAAAAAACAAAGAATCATTCAAAGAAGCTTTAGGGGCAAAAAAGGCAGCTGCTAGGTCATCGATTTGAACCCTAGAAACCAGACAGTTTCCAGCCCATGGAGACAAATGGGTAAGAGTGGCAAGATAAATAGAGCTAAGCCTACTGATATAGGTTGGATTGAAAAATTCCCTGGGTGTGTTGAACTATTCCAACAGGCTGGTTGGATGGATTTTTTCAAGAGAATAGATGGGTATAATACTGAAGTTTCCTGTAAGTTTGCACAATGTTTCAAAAATGACATGGTGATCTTTGACACTCTTAAGTTCAAGATGACAGTAGAACTGATTGCAGAAGCTACAGGGATTAAGAATGAAGGTGAACTATGGTTTAAGAAACTGCCCTTTACCTTTGATCCTCAGAGATATCTATTACCAAATGTCACCCCAGACTGGAGTAAGGGCATCCTTATTCAAAATTTTAGAAAGGAATGGGTAGAACCAATCAGAATTTTGCAGAGTTATATTACTTGCGAGGGCAGGTATGTTTATGTTTTTAAGTACCACTTATAATTTCAACAGCATATGGTGGGGGTGTCCAAGATGAGCCTTCCATTCTTCTTATTCAAAAGCTTGCAGAAGATGTCTAACAGGGTCAAAGGGCATATGGACCATTCTTCTCAGTCCATTTTTCACCATGGGGTAATTAAGTTGATTATTAGCACCGTTTTGCAGCATGAAGGAAAGACCTGGGATTTTTTCATCTTTTGGTCTGTATTTCAAATCAAACAAGAGGATCAACAGCCTAAAAAGTAAGCAGACAAAGGAAAGGTACTCATGAGAAAATTAGGTCAGAAAGATAAACTTGAAGACAAGGAAGATGTCAAAGTTGAGAAAGCATCAGAGCATGTGGAGGATGACAGTCAACCCAAAGTGTTTTCAGCTAGTACTAAAGGTCAATACTCATTATTTGTTGAAGACAAAAAGCAGCTGGTGCAGCACATGGTACCAAGAGAAGTTTCCAATGAAGTTAAAGCTGCTATTATAGAAGAGGTTGCTCTAACTAAAGATGAGTTTCAGACTCAACAGAGAAGTCCCATCACCATTTTGTCAGATGATGAGGGATATTTATTAGAAGAGGAGAAACCAATTGCTAAAACTGAAGTCAAGGCTGAAACATACAGAGAATTCTCCACTTCAAGAAGCAAAACAGTCAAACCTAACAGGAAGAAGAATAAGCTGGAAGTGATGGAGTTTGCTTCTGTCAAGCATCAGGGAAGGACTGTAAATATGTTAGGGGAGTCAGCACCAGGATGGAGGCCTAAAACTAGGCCTAAGAATAAATGCAGGTTAAATTCAAAGAAGTTGATGAACCCTAAATTGAATATCCAGGAAGTGACTGTCCTGGACGATGCTTCTTCAAATGAAGAGCCAGAAATTGGAAAAATGAAAATTAAGAGAAAGGAAAAAGCAGTGGCTCAAGCTTCATCTCCTCTTCCTATAAAAAAAACAAGATCATGACAGTCAGCAAACGAGTTAGGTCAGCCTGAGCCAAAACTGTCTACCATGTTTTTTGAAATAAAGAATGAACTTTTAGAGCAGCAGCAAGCTAAAGAGGCTGTTTCCATAGACATGTTAAATGAAGATGCTGAGATATTCAGAAAACTTGACATACCCTGGATACATGATGATGAACAAGATCCTACAATAGGCAACAAATTTGACTCTGACACAGAAAACTTGCAGAAAGCTATTAAGCAGTACAAACAACAGATGAATTACATGCAAGGGGTCAATGATGGGCTGATGATGGCTAACATAAGGCTTAGAGAATATCTACAGGATGTCAATGACCATTTTCAGGAGCTGATAGCAGTATCTAAAGAGGCTCTAAAGAGAAAAAGATCTACTGACTTGCAATGCATAGAGTTGAAAAAGACAGTCAAAGACTTACAGTAGGAAAATGAAGAACTCTCAAGAAGGCTAGTAGTAATGGAGAATGAACAAAAGAGAGCTAAGAAGAAATCTCAAGTATTAGATGGCATAGCTCTACTAGTTGAGGTAGCAAAGGACTTATGAGTTAGTTTTTGAATCGGTTTTGTGTTATCTCTTTTTGAGAAACATATTAGTTAGTTGTTTACTATTTTTAGAAGATATCATGTTTTGTAATATTGTACATTTTACTTTACCTCATCGAGTGGATGAAAGGGAGTTAGGGTTAGATCCCTAACTGATTTTGTAAAGAGCAGTATTTAGAGAGGTTAGAAGGTCATTAGAAGGGTTCTGATTTTGGGAGAGCTTCAGCAGGTCTTCAGACTTATTCATGAGTTAAGTATTCAACTCTTGTATGCATTTGATGATGAAATTATGAGATATATGACACTTTTTACCCTTCAGTTTCTGTGTTGGCTTCATTGTTCTGCTTGTTTGGTTGCTTAACTAATATATTCATTAATGGTTTATGTTTATATGCTAGTGATGCTTGTCTTTTATGAATAAACTTCAACATTGTGTTCTACTGGATCTTGTTTCATATATTATGCATCTTTGTCTTCTTTTGCTTGTGATTTAGTTATTATTTTTCTCATGAGTGTATTCCATGTTGGTTCCCAAACTTTACAACCAAGAAAACATTTCAGAAAACCTAAACCTAGTTCTTTTTATCAAGTTTTGTTTGAGATTGTGTTGGCTTGTTTATTTTAGCCTTGGAAACAATTTCTGGCACAAACAGCTAGTATCATGTTTAGATGAGATTAACAACGAACATATTAAGTCTTTTAATATGGTTGGAATATGTCAAGATAAGGTTAAAGTATAAATGTAGTAATTTGCTATGAAAGAGGCAAATTGTACTGTTGAATGTGTCCCTCTAGGAAGAGAATCGCAGTAAGAAAGATGGCACTGGTTGTGCCACCACTTGTAATATTTTTTCTCCGATAAGAATAAAAGAATTGGGAAATGATTGGTGGACGTAGCCTCATGAACGAGGTGAACCACGTGAAAATGGTTGTCTCATTCTTTGTGTTATTGTGTGCATGTCTTATTTTTGTTAAATGAAGATGTTAGTATGAAAGAAATATAAAGGCTTATTGGTTGAAAAGGTTGCTCATCGTGTTTTTTGGAGACACCGAAATCGCAAATATATCACTTAACACATTAAGGTACATGAGGTATTTTATATATGGTATCAGAGCGAGAGTTGAAACGCTCGGGCCTATTGGACTCAAAATGCTCCAGCATGTTTTGTTTTAACTAACAATTGATGTGTTAAGTACTTCAGGAATGCCTTTGGCATTGATGGTGCAACCAATTGCTCTCCCCTCCATCCCTCAGAAGAAAAGAATTAAGATAATGGATTTTGGAGAAAGTGGCCCTATTTGATGCTGTCGTTGCAAATGATATATAAATCCTTTTATGAGGTTCATTGATCAGGGTAGACATTTCATCTGTAATTCATGGGGATGTTTAGGGATGGGAATCTTCAAGGCTACGTTCTAGGAGACCAGCGTTGAACCTTCCGATTGTTTTCCTTGAAATCAGTTTATTGCTGCCATCTTGTGTTACTCCAAGAGTTTAGAAAATCATTTGCATGTGTGTAAAATAAAAGAAGCTGAATTTAAATTGCCCCCAATCTTCTTGTGGTTTTGCATTTGGTTTCTTGAGGGGTGAAATATTTGATGGAAAGGCCAATTATCCTTTGGCGCAAATCCAGTTTTCCTTTAGCGTATATATAAACCCTTTTGAGCTCATTTTATTTCTCTTTGATGGGCACGGGTTCAGTAAAAGACTGACTGTTCCTCCTTATGGATCTCCCTGGATGTATTATGGCATTGGTAGCTTAGCCTTTGGTTGCATGCTTGGAGAATGAGTTGATGATCTGCACGTTTGGAGAATGTGTTTGATGAATAGACAACTCGGTATTTATGTGTCTGCACACTTCACCCTAATTCTACATTTGCTCTAGGGGTTGATAAAATGATATGGGTTTGGCTCTCTATATCTGCTTGATATACATGTACTATACACATTATTTATTTATTTATTTAGCACATGATAGATCCAGAATAACACTAAAATGTCGCTTTGTTGTGGATTATAAAACTAATCCACGAATGGTGGAGAAAGCCTTCATGTACATGTTTAAAGAAATCCACCCACTATTTAAGTGAAACCGATATGCATCAATCCAAGTATTCTGAAAAGCCTTATTTTTGCAGTCACTGTGTATTTGAAAACTTTTTCGAAAAATAAGGTAGATCTAGATTATTTCAGAGGTATGAACTTGTATTATATATACATCATATTTATCACAATATTATAGGGGAGGACAGATAGTTGTTGTTGGATGTTGCAAGGTATGGTTTGATTTCCTTCTCTCCATGGAAAAACATATGGCTGAAGTTACTTCTCTAGGGTTGGATTCGTTATAAGAAGAGAGATCTTCTTTGTGTGTAGAAATCGTTATGGATATGACCATTAATCTTTGTTTTTGATCTTTTTAACATATCCAATGTTAATTAGAATTTTCTTCTGTGTTAATAAGTTTGGATGGCAAATTTAGTTCTACATTGATTACTTGAATTGGAACAGGTGCACCATTCAAGTGTTAGGCAATCATGCATTATAAATCTTGCTCAGGTATGCATGGACGTGTCGACAGTGTAGGAAAACAAGCAAAGGTTTGCTACACAAAAATATAGTTCTCAACTTATTGCCTAGCTTAAGTGAAAATATCCTTGTTACGCATGCCCAGCTTATTGTAAGAATAGACAACTAAATTATCAAGATGATTGGTAGGATTTATTTCAGAATTTTTTTTAAAAGATTGATTGGAGTGCTTGATGCTTAAATGACAATTCTGAAGCTGCGACTATCGGGTGTATAGTATGCATATGAATGATTGTACTCCCAATTTAATCGGTGAGCATATGTGTCATTCTCATTCAATTGTTTTTACATTCTAAAATTGGTTTCTATAGGAATCCAAATCATACAATCCAAGAGGCTTTATGTAGTCATATGCTAGCACTTGCATTTAAAGAACGCAGTTCAGAATTCTGATTTTTGTGTGGATATATTTATGAGCTTTAAGTTTTAAGAATGAAGCTTTCTCCTGGTCTGTTTCACTCTGGATGAGGTTCAGATTGGGATTAGATAAGTAGATGAAATGTCAAGAAAACTGGGGATGAAACCTAGATTAATTGAATTAAATATTTGATTGTTATCTTGATATTTGACTAGAGATAAAATTTGGGTTCAGATAATGTTTGAGTTGGAGCATGTTGTTAGGTTCTAAAGAGATAGCAAAGTAAATATATAAACTCTGTGTAGACTCTTGAGTAGATGATATATGCTGGTATGTATTTTTACACCTGATAATCAATATGATGTTATGGCACTTCTGAATTTGTTGTATAAGGGATTATGCTATATAGCAGATCTGATTGCCTCATGGCCCAACTAGGGAAGTAAGATGGTCATGGAAAATCCGAATTGAAGGTCATAAAGTAGTGTGTACAGATAGGGTGAATTTAGTATTCCAATGTTTGGCGTTGACAACGTAGGTAGAAATGTTTGAATTCAACCAATACATTCAGGAAATTTATCCCAATCAAAATGCAAGAGTTATTTTATACAAAGAACAATTTTCTTTTCAATAATTTTGAAAACAAGACTCATCTTTCATCAGACAATGTTTACATGATATGGTCCATTCTGTTCTTTGACAAGTAATTATTTATTGAGCAGTAACAATTTCATTAAACCTTTCTTAGAATTGCATATTGTTAGTTACTGCGGAATAGAGCTTAGAGTATTTACTTTTTAGGAATCTATTGCTTTATTATCTCTATTTGGGTAACTCTCTGAATGGAGGTAGGGCAAGTATTTGCTACAATGAAGACGAATGTATAAAGGTTATATTTATTGGCATCTTAAATCATATATCCACCACAAGTCTGGCTATATGGTAGGTTCATTAAAACGATTTGATGAATAACAATATGTCTACCTTGACTTGGCATAGCATGTAAGTTTAATGATCAGCTTATTTAGAAGCTGATGATGTTATAATGAATTGTTATGTTTCTGATGTATCTTTACACATGCACCTATATTTTATCGGTCAAGTTGTTTTTTAGAAGTAATAAATTTGTATAATCCGCTTGTTTGTAAACTAACAGTGGATGTTGTCTACATACTAACCTTGTAGGCTTCACCGATATTATGACAATTGCTACAATTGACATGCATTATGGTATATGAAAAAAGGGGAGTAAGGAATAACTTTCTATATGGTTTAAAAGTTTATATAGTTTATGAATGAAAATTCAAATCAATGCAAACTAGGAAGCTATGATAATTGATTATTTTTGGTTATCTGCAATATGATAAACTAACACCCATAGAGTACTTGCAGGCATGGAAATTATGGCCATGAGAAAAGGCTAAAGATCTAGGACTATTATGAGTTAAATCTCATGTGTGCAAAGTTGTCACCATGAGGGTGGTGATGGAGGTAGTGGTCGAAAGCTACCTTGTTCTTCCCCCGGGCCAGGGAGGGACCATTATGTATTCTGGGGACGCCCAGATGTAAGACATTTGGTTAAGACTCATTCCGTACATATTAGAGGACTGTCACATGAGTGGGGGACTCTGTGAAGAGAATAACCTCTAGGTGCTGTGGAGGTGTGTGAGAACGGAGTGCCTCAACTTGGTGAAGCACCATGAAGAGCACAAAAAAGGAGATACGCCTACAAAGGGGTATAGGGTATCGTCCTTGTGTTGGGTGGCTTGAGTTGGTATTGGAAGTACTGTTAGCACTTGGAGTGCTGCGATGGATGAACATCCTGAGAAAAGAATAATGATAAAGCACTTTGAATAGCACAAAGGAGATACACGAAGGGTTGGTATCGTCCTTGTGTTGGGTGGCTTGAATTGGTACTTGGAGTACTATTGGCACTTGGTGTGATGGGGAGGACATCCAAAGAAAAAAAAAAACAATGCGGTAAAAGGTATGTGCATTACAGGTATATCTTGGAGCCAGTGTGGTTTATGAAAATTGTATAATCGGATTTCTACATTGTCTCATTGTCAAAGATGGTAGTCATGTTTTATTGATGTATCAATTGCATTTTGGAAAATAATTGGGTAGTATGGCACCAATGAACACTGGAAAATTGCAGATGGTTACAATGCAAAAGAGTCTATGGCTGATATTTAACTAGTATTGTTATTTTGTACCTGATGTACTGCAGAAAAATTGGGCTAGAACCGAACTTGTTGCAGGAAAAATGAAGATTTATGAACAATAGCGACTTGAGAAGATACAGAAAGATTAAAAGGGATCATGATGAAGGACGAGGACAAGAAAGTGATAGAATGGAAGCATAGAAATGCTTAAACATAAGAACACCAAGGACGGTGTTATTTTAAGGGGGAGAGGATCTAACAACCCTCTCAAGAGAACCCTAGATATTTTGTAAGTTCAAGTGTTATTGTATTTGTCTCCGGGTGAGGAGCTCAAGGCCAAGGCCCCTCCGAAAACAAAGATTGCAACCTATATATGTAAAACATAGGGAGCATAAAGACAATAAGAACAGAAAGATTAAAGGATCCATAAGAGAGATAGCGGTGCTAGCATATCTCACATCTAGATTAATATCTGAATATAGAGAAAGAGGGACTTATGCTCGACATACCTAAAGTAAAATACAAGAAAATATAACAATTTCATCCAACGACTTAGGTGACATCCTAAGAGGAAAAGAAATCGGGGAAAAGGTCAATTCCTCGATGGAAAGGAAGTGGTACATTAAAGTACATAGCCTGTCCTTATAAGGAAGGTAACAATAGCTTTCAGTCTTAAAAGACACTGATTGAAAACCCATTTATATATATTAAGTAATTAATTAAATTTAGTGGATTTAGAGTCCTTTGGCAAAAAGGGCATGATTAATCATTAATGAAAAAGTCCATCATGAGAAAAGAGAAAGAAATCTATCATAGAATGATAGACTAGATCCTTAAGAAAGACAAGGGTTATTTTTCTTTAGAATCTAAATGACGAACTCATTTCCTATTTTTAGACATTAAGTCTTGTTAAAAAGGACACGTATAATTATTATAAAGTTTGAATAATGGATTAATTCCTTCTTAAGACACAATGAGGGGTTAATACTCTTTGACATAAAACTATAATTAGCAAAGTTACCCTTATTAATTTAGGGTGAACGGCTTGAAACTAAAAGGGAAGTATTTAATATTATCATAAGAAGGGACAAAAGTATTAGAAATGATCGCCCTATAAGGTTACTTCCAGCTCGCCTTTGATCGGGAAAAACTTTTGTATATGTAAGAAGGTTATATATCTAGATATGAAAAGAATTTCATATACGGTGATAGAAAACCTTACATAGCAAAAAAAATAGTAGAGTACTTTTATATAGTTGGAACACTATATAGAAAAGATATAAATATAAATATAAGTAAGATAGATCCAGTATATAACCCTCATAGAGCACGATGACCAAATTACTGAATATTATGCTATGATGCATATTAATCAAACTCTGACTGTTACCGGATGTTCAACGACCATTCTAGAGAGGTGTTATTATTCCCTATGCTGGTCTTAACTTTTGAAAAACTTAGATTAAGGAATCTTTATGATTCTCTTCAGGTTTCTGTTAAGGAGCATGGATCAAAGAGGCGTTAAACCCCTTGACTCATGGTCGCCCTGATAGAGATGTTACCCCCAATTTATGACCTCCGACTAGTAGAGGCATGGTTTCTTTTTATATATATTTAGGGTTTATGGACTGCCAGGGGGGTGCATCTTGGTTCTGGGATTTTAAGTTTTAAAACAAGGGCGAGTGCTCAAAAATTGGTTGGAGGAAAGATGTTGGTCTGTCCCAGCAATGTATGAAGGAGGAGCCTCCTGTGGGAAGGTCTTGGAACAGAAGGGTCTACGCCTACCTTTGGGGTCCCTTGTTGGTATGCGTTTCCTCATACTCACTTATATACTCCTGGTTATGATTGTGTGTTCCAATTGTTGGATTCACCACACTCTTTTCTGTGTATTCTGGTAATTATAGGCGTGCTGTGTACTATGGTAGTAATAAACCTGCATGTACACCTATTGAAATCCACAGTTCCATTTCCAAACCTGCGTGAACATTTACCTTGGGGATCGACTTGAATCTGAGATCATAGTCATAGATTCTTGTTGTAATTATTCAGGGGTGTGGTTTGAATTTATAACTGTCAGATACCTAACCTGTCAATGCTTTCAACCTGCACTCGGATGTAGATTACTCGGAACCCTAATGCTTTTTGTTCTTGGAGTGATGTTATGAAATCCACTCTGTATGTGGAACGTGGCATAGTGTTTACAGTCAGTGATTTCATATCGCTAGTCTCAACCATCTCGGTCTGATCTGTTGGTTATTGAACATGAAATCACTGATGTATATGGTGTCCCTTAAGTTTTCCCATTAGATGATTGTGGAATAGTTGTCCCTATGCATTTTGTCCATTTCGTCCTTATGGTTCTTTTTCCTTCACTGAATGAGAAATCGCAGAAGAGAATTCCAAGCATGTATGTGTTTTCTTGCTTATAGCTTTGTATGCTACTAATGAACTCACCCATCTAGAATGTTCATTGTACACTATTTTTTCACACATGGTTTTCATGCTGATTTTGAAGTCGCAGACCCAGGACGCCAATTCGGTGTGTTATCTCTCTGCATTCTGCTTTATACTTATTATACTTGATCCCAATTTAGATTTTACCTTGAGTGATCCCCAATATACTATTTGGGATATTTATCAGTTGAATAGACGGGAAACTAGTGCTATGCGTCATTATCTAAACGCCTGAATTTTCTAAAATGGTTACACTCTGGTATGACCCCTTTAAGTGCTTGATTTTGGACTAGGATGGATAGATTGATAATGGACGGGAGTCAGACAACTTAAGAATGATAGTTAAAGAGTTTGTAACACCACTAAACTAATTTTATTATTTTCCATGCCAAGCCTCTCGACTAGCTGTACAATGCATGTCCCACATTGGTTATTGATCACTACGTTGTCTAAAGGTACTGTTAATGCCAACTTTTCTTTATCTATGCTAAGCTAGTGTTAAGTGAGTGATTTGACATCTTCAAATTTTGTTTGATTTGCATTTTATTTCAAATTATTCATTTGCTTTAGTTTGATTTTTGCCTCTTTTAGGAAATTTTTAGTTTTTATATGAAATTTTGAACTTTCTTTTGAAATTCTCAAGTTTTTACCTTTGGGTTTTTATTTTGTTTTTTCCTTTTTTAAATTTTAAAAGGGTTTTTAAAAATTCATTATATCAAATAATGGACTCACAAATCATATTCTGAGCATAGTCATTACTCAAACAACTTTTAAACTTCATGCAAATTGAGAAAAAGCTGTAAAAAAGCAGCAAAATAGCTTTAATTTTATTCTTGTAGCGCAAGTGGAAAAAAATAACGAAAGAGTGCTAGAATAATATCGCGAATCTATTTTCTCCAATTTTTTAGTCATATTTTTGCATGATTCCGAAATATGGAGTGACTAACCACGTGTTTTGAGGGTGTCTGCTACGTGTGGATTCAGAGAGCATCATGATAACAGGTTATTTCAGGTCATAGAAGGGATCGTGGTCATCATTAACTGAACACCATCATGATAAGAAGCAGCATAGAGTTGGTTTAATGTGAGATGGGTGGTTACTTGCATGCACATTTGAAGACGGAGGAATTAGTGGAGCAACCATAACCGCTAAAAAACCAGAGATTGCCGTTGTAGAACAAAGGTCCGGTTTTTATGGCTTCACGGGAAATTAGGGCTTCCTGATTTCGCTGCGTGTAGTAAAATTAGACGTTGAAGGACACTTGTACATCTAAGGTGAACAATATGATAGCTCAGGCCACGATTTTAAGCAACTGCAGTTGAGCATTTAAAATGTATTCCGCGCTAAGCCATGGTTGATGGATAATTTGGGGCTTTCTTGGTAAATGTTGTTTTATCAAAATTGATTAAGCCAGACGTTATTATGTGCTTTAAACAATGTGCTTATCGAAGAAATAAGGAGATTAAGAGTATTGTTGAAGGGTTAGGTGAAAAATATAAGTTTTCATGTGAGAATGACCCTGTCAAACTTTGAAGGTTTGGTGACGTGAAAAACTGTACATCTTGTGATGTTCAAAGTTCATAAATAAGCCCGCTGCTTGTGCAAAATGTAATGAAGGAGCCGAATAGTTGAAATAGCCTGAAGACCTAGTTTTAATGCAGGCTAGAAAGCTGATTAGTTTAGGTTTGAAGTCAAATTGAAGCAAGAGAATGAACAGAGCATGAAGTGTTTTCCTTTTCATTGCAGCACAAGGTTCTCCTTATATAGTCCAAAGAAGGTCTGATATTTAAATGAGCAGTGTGCATAGTTCCTAGTTTTCAACAAATAGTTTAATGAGGAGTTTGGAGCAGCCTATGACCTAAAGCATTCAGAGACTTTGGTAAATCTCATCTCAGATTAGAAAAAACAAAGAATCAGTCAAAGAAGCTTTAGGGGCAAAAAAGGCAGCTTTTAGGTCATCGATTTGAACCCTAGAAACCATACAGTTTCCATTCCTTGGATACAAATGGGTAAGAGTGGCAAGATAAATAGAGCTGAGCCTACTGATATAGGTTGGATTGAAAAATTCCCTGGGTGTGTTGAACTATATCAACAGGCTGTTTGGATGGATTTTTTCAAGAGAATAGATGGGTATAATACTGAAGTTTCCTGTAAGTTTGCACAATGTTTCAAAAATGACATGGTGGTCTTTGACACTCTTAAGTTCAGGCTGATAGTAGAACTGATTGCAGAAGCTATAGGGATTAAGAATCAAGGTGAACTATGGTTTAAGAAACTGCTCTTTACCTTTGATCCTCATAGATATCTATTACCAAATGTCACTCCAGACTGGAGTAAGGGAATCCTTATTCAAAATTTGAGAGAAGAATGGGCAGAACCAATCAGAATTTTGTAGAGTTATATTACTTGCGAGGGCACGTATTATTATGTTTCTAAGTACTACTTCAGATTTCTACAGCATATGGTGGGGGTTTCCAAGATGAGCCTTCCATTCTTCTTATTCAAAAGCTTGCAGAAGATGTCTAACAGGGTCAAAGGGCATATGGACCATTCTTGTTAGTCAATATTTCACCATGGGATAATTAAGTTGATTATTAGCACTGTTTTGCAGCATGAAGGAAAGACCTAGGATTTTTTCTTATTTTGGTCTGGCTTTCAAATCAAACAAGAGGATCAGCAGCCTAAAAATCAAGCAGACAAAGGGAAGGTACTGATGATAAAATTAGGTCAGAAAGCTAAACTTGAAGACAAGGAAGATGTCAAAGTTGAGAAAGCATTAGAGCATGTGGAGGATGACAGTGAACCCAAAGTGTTTTCAGTTGGTACTAAAGGTCAATACTCATTGTTTGTAGAAGACAAAAAGCAGTTCGTGCAGCATATCGTACGAAGAGAAGTTTCCAATGAAGTTAAAGCTGCTATTATAGAAGAGGTTGCTGTAACTGAAGATGAGTTTCAGAATCAAGAGAGAAGTCCCATCACCATTTTATCAGATGATGAGGGATATATATTAGAAGAGGAGCAGCCAATTGCTAAAACTGAAGTGAAGGTTGAAACATACAGAGAATTCTCCACTTCAGGAAGTAAAACAGTCAAACCTAACAAGAAGAAGAATAAGATGGAAGTGATGGAGTTTGCTTCTGTCAAGCACCAGGGAAGGACTGTAAAGATGTTAGGGGAGTTAGCACCAGGATGGAGGCCTAAAACTAGGCCTAAGAATAAATTCAAGTTAAATTCAAAGAAGCTGATGAACCCTAAATTGAATATCCAGGAAGTGACTGTCATGGACGATGCTTCTTCAAATGAAGAGCCAGAAATTGGAAAAATGAATATTAAGAGAACGGAAAAAGCAGTGGCTCAAGCTTCATCTCCTCTTCCTGTAAAAAAAACAAGATCATCACAGTCAGCAAAGGAGTTAGGTCATCCTGAGACAAAACTGTCTACCATGTTTTTTGAAATAAAGAATGAACTTTTAGAGTAGCAGCAAGCTAAAGAGGCTGTTTCCACAGACTTGTTAAATGAAGATGCTGAGATCTTTAGAAAACTTGACATACCCTAGATACCTGATGATGAACAAGATCCTACAACAGGCAAGCCATTTGACTCTGACAGTGAAAACTTGCAGAAATCTATTAAGCAGTGCAAACAACAGACGAATTACATGCAAGGGGTCAATGATGGGCTGATGATGGCTAACATAAGGCTTAGAGAAGATCTACAGGATGTCAATGACCATTTTCAAGAGCTGATAGCAGTATATAAAGAGGCTCTAAAGAGAAAAAGAGCTACTGACTTGCAATACACAGAGTTGAAAAAGACAGTCAAAGACTTACAACAAGAAAATGAAGAACTCTCAAGAAGGCTAGCAGGCATGGAGGATGAACGAAATAGAGCTAAGAAGAAAGATCAAGTATTAGATGGAATAGCTCTACTAGCTGATGCGGAAAAGGACTCAGAGTTCGTTTTTAGATCAGTTTTGTGTTATCTCTTTTTGAGAAACATATTAGTTAGTTGCTTACTATTTTTAGAAAATATCATGTTTTGTAATGTTGTACATTTTACTTACCTCATCGAGTGGATGAAAGGTAGTTAGGGTTAGATCCCCAACTGATTTTGTAAAGAGCAGTATTTAGAGAGGTTCGAAGGTCATTAGAAGGGTTCTAATTTTGGGAGAGCTTCAAGAGGTCTTCAGACTTATTCATGAGTTAAGTATTCAACTCTTGTATGCATTTGATGATGAAATTATGAGAAATATGACACTTTTTACCCTTCCGTTTCTGTGTTGGCTTCGTTGTTTAGCTTGTTTAGTTGCTTAACTGATATATTCATTAATGGTTTATGTTTATATGCTGGTGATACTTGTCTTTTATGAATCGACTTCAACATTGTGTTCTGCTGGATCTTGTTTCATATATTATGCATCATTGTCTTCTTTTGCTTGTGATTTAGTTATTATTTTGCTCATGAGTGTATTCCCTGTTGGTTCCCAAAGTTTACAACCAGGAATACATTTCAGAAAACCTAAACCTAGTTCTTTTTATCAAGTTTTGTTTGGGATTGTGTTGGCTTGTTTATTTTAGCCTTGGAAACAATTTATGGCACAAACAACTAGTATCGTGTTTAGATGATATTAACAATGAACATATTAAGTCTTTTAATATGGTTGGAATATGTCGAGGTAAGGTTAAAGTATAATTGTAGTAATTTGCTATGAAAGAGGCAAATTGTACTGTTGAATGTGTCTCTCTGTGAAGAGAATCGTAGTAAGAAAGATGGCACTGGCTGTGCCGCCACTTGTAATATTTTCTATTCGATAAGAATAAAATAACTAGAAAATGATTGGTGGATGTAGCCTCGTGAACGAGGTGAATCAGGTGAAAATGGTTGTCTCATTCTTTGTGTTATTGTCTGCATGTCTTATTTTTGTTATATGAAAATGTTAGTATGAATGAAATATAAAGTCTTATTGGTGGAACAGGTTGCTAATCATGTTTTTTGCAGACACCTAAAGTGCAAATATATCACTTAACACATTAAGGTACATGAGGTATTTTACATATGGTATCAAAGCGACAGTTGAAATGCTCGGGCCTATTGGGCTCAAAATGCTCTAGCATGTTTTGTTTTAACTAACAATTGATGTGTTAAGTACCTCAGGAATGCCTTTGGCATTGATGGTGCAGCCAATTGCTCTCCCCTCCATCCTTCAGAAGAACAGAATTAAGATAATGGATTTTGAAGAAAGTGGCCCTGTTCGATGTTGTTGTTGCAAATGATATATAAATTCTTTTATGAGGTTCACTGATCAGTGTAGACGTTTCATCTGTAATTCATGGGGATGTTTAGGGATGGGCGTCTTCAAGGCTACATTCTGGGAGACCAGCATTGCACCTTCCGATTTTTTTCCTTGAAATTAGTTTATCGCTGCCATCTTGGGTTACTCCAGGAGTTCAGAAAATTGTTTGCATGTGTCTAAAATAAAAGAAGTCAAATTTAAATCGCCCCCAATCTTCTTATGGTTTTGCATTTGGTTTCTTGAGGGGCAAAATATTTGATGAAAAGGCCAATTATCCTTTGGCGCAAATCCAGTTTTCCTTTAGTGTATATATAAACCATTTTGAGCTCATTTTCCTTCTCTTTGATGGGCACTGGTTCAGTAAAAGACTGACTATTCCTCCTTATGGATCTCCCTGGATGTATTATGGCATTGGTAGCTTAGCCTTTGGTTGCATGCTTGGAGAATGAGTTGATGATTTGCACGCCTGGAGAATGTGTTTGCTGAATAGACAACCCGGTATTTATGTGTGTGCGCACTTCGCCCTAATTCTGCATTTGCTCTAGGGGTTGATCAAATGATATGGGTTTGCCTCTCTATATCTGCTTGATATACATGTATTATACACATTTTTTATTTATTTATTTAGCACATGATAGATCCATAATAACACCGAACTGTCCCTTTGTTCTGGATTATAAAACTAATCCACGAATGGTGGAGAAAGCCGCCGTGTACATGTTTAAAGAAATCCACCCACTATTTCAGTGAAATCGATATGCATCAATCGAGGTATTCTGAAAAGCCTTATTTTTGTAGTTGCTGTGTATTTGAAAACTTTTTGGAAAAATAAGGTAGATCTAGATTATTTTAGAGGTATGAACTTGTATTATATATACATCATATTTATCACAATATTATAGGGGAGGACAGATAGTTTTTGCTGGATGTTGCAAGGTATGGTTTGATTTCCTTCTCTCCATGGAAAAACATATGGCTGAAGTTACTTCTCTAGGGTTGGATTCGTTATAAGAAGAGAGATCTTCTTTGTGTGTAGAAAACATTATGGATCTGACCTTTAGTCTTTGTGTTTGATCTTTTTAATAGATCCAATGTTAATTAGAATTTTCTTGTGTTAATAAGTTTGGAAGGAAAATTTAGTTCTACATTGATTACTTGAATTGGAACACGTGCACCATTCAAGTGTTAGGAAATCATGCGTTATAAATCTGGATTAGGTATGCATCGAGGTGTCAACAGTCTAGGAAAACAAGCAAAGTTTTGGTACACAAAAATATAGTTCTCAACTTATTGCCTAGCTTAAGTGAAAATATCCTTGTTAGGCATGCCCAACTTATCGTAAGAATAGACAACTAAATTATCAAGATGATTGGTAGGATTTATTTCAGAATTTTTTTTAAAATATTGATTGTAGTGCTTGATGCTTAAATGACAATTCCGAAGCTGCGACTATCGGGTGTACAATATGCATATGAATGATTGTACTCCCAATTTAATCGGTGAGCATATGTGTCATTCTCATTCAATTTTTTTTACATTCTAAAACTGGTTTCTGTAGGAATCCCAATCATACAATAGAAGAGACTTTATGTAGTCATATGCTAGCACTTGCATTTAAAGAACGCAGTTCAGAATTCTGATTTTTGTGTGGATATATTTATGAGCTTTAAGTTTTAAGAATGAAGCTTTTTCCTGGTTTGTTTCACTCTGGATGAGGTTCAGATTGGAATTAGATAAGTAGATGAAATGTCAGGAAAATTGGGGATGAAACCCAGATTAATTGAAGTAAATATTTGATTGTTATCTTGATATTTGACTAGAGATAAAATTTGGGTTCATATAATGTTTGAGTTGGAGCATGCTGTTACGTTATAAAGAGATAGCGAAGTAAATATATAAACTCTGTGTAGACTCTTGAGTAGATGATATATGCTGATCTATATTTTTACACCTAATAATCAATATGATGTTATGGCACTTCTGAATTTGTTGTATAAGGGATTATGTTATATAGCAGATCTGATTGCCTCATGGCCTAACTAGGGAAGTAAGATGGTCATGGAAAAGCTGAATTGAAGGTCATAAAGGAGTGTGTACAGATAGGGTGAATTCAGTATTCCAATGTTTGGCGTTGACAACACAGGTAGAAATTTTTTGAATTCAACCAATACATTCAGGAAATTTATCGCAATCAAAATGCAGGAGTTATTTTATACAAAGAACAATTTTCTTTTCAATAATTTTTAAAATAGGACTCATCTTTCATCAAAAAATGTTTACATGATATGTTCCATTCTGTTCTTTGACAAGTAATTATTTATTGAGCAGTAACAATTTCATTAAATCTTTCTTAGAATTGCATATTGTTAGTTACTGTGGAATAGAGCTTAGAGTCTTTACTTTTTAGGCATCTATTGCTTTATTATCTCTGTTTGGGTAACTCCCTGAATGGAGGTAGGGCAAGTCTTTGCTACAATGAAGACGAATGTATAAAGGTTATATTTATTGGGATCTTAAATCATATATCCACCACAAGTCTGGCTATATAGTAGGTTCATTAAAACGATTTAATGAATAACAATATGTCTACCTTGACTTGGCATAGCATGTAAGTTTAATGATCAACTTATTTAGAAGTTGATGATGTTATAATGAATTGTTATGTTTCTGATGTATCTTTACACATGCACCTATATTTTATCGGTCAGGTTGTCTTTTAGCAGTAATAAATTTGTATAATCCACTTGTTCGTAAACTAACGGTGGATGTTGTCTACATACTAACCTTGTAGGCTTCACCGATATTATGACAATTGCTACAATTGACATGCATTATGGTATATAAAAAAAGGGGAGTAAGGAATAAATTTCTGTATGATTTACAAGGTTATATAGTTCATGAATGGAAATTTAAATCAATGCAAACTAGGAAACTATGATAATTGATTATTTTGGTATATCCGCAATATGATAAACTAACACCCATAGAGTACTTTCAGGCATGGAAATTATGGCCATGAGAAAAGGATAAAGGTCGAGGACTATGATGAGTTAAATATCATGTGTACAAAGTTGTCACCATGAGGGTGGTGATGGAGGTAGTGGTTGAAAGCTACCTTGTTCTTTCCCGGTGCTAGCGAGGGTCCATTATGCATTCTGGGGACGCCCAAATGTAAGACGTTTGGTTAAGACTCGTTCCGCACATATTAGAGGACTGTCACATGAGTGGGGGACTCTGTGAAGAGAATAACCTCTGGGCGCTGTGGAGGTGTGCGAGAACGGAGTGCCTCAGCTTGGTGAAGCACCCTGAAGAGCACAAAAATGGAGATGCGCCTATAGAGGGGTATAGGGTATCGTCCTTGTGTTGGGTGGCTTGAGTTGGTACTGGAAGTACTGTTAGCACTTGGAGTGCTGGTATGGAGGAACATCCTGAGAAAAGAATAATGATAAAGCACCCTGAATAGCACAAAAGAGATACATAAAGGGTTTGTATCGTCCTTGTGTTGGGTGGCTCGAATTGGTACTTGGAGTACTATTGGCACTTGGTGTTCTGGGATGGAGGACATCCAAAGGAAAAAAAAAAACAATGCAGTAAAAGGTATGTGCATTACGGGTATATCTTTGAGCCACTGTTGTTTATGAAAATTGTATAATCGGATTTCTACATTGTCTCAATGTCAAAGATGGTAGACATGTTTTATTGATGTATCAATTGCATTTTGGAAAATAATTGGGTATTCTGGCACCAATGAACACTGGAAAATTGTAGATGGTTACAATGCAAAAGAGTCTATGGCTGATATTTAAATTGTGTTGTTATATTGTACTTGATGTACTGCAGAAAAATTGGGCTAGACCCGAACTTGTTGGAGGAAAAAAGAATATTTATGAACAATAGCGACTTGAAAAGATATAGAAAGATCACAAGGGATCATGATGAAGGACGAGGGCAAGAAAGCGACAGAATGGAAGCAGAGAAATGCTTAAACATAAGAACACCGAGGACGGTGTTATTTTAAGGGGGAGAGGATGTAACAACCCTCTCAAGAGAACCCTAGATATTTTGTAAATTCAAGTGTTATTGTATTTGTCTCCGGGTGAGGAGCTCAAGGCCAAGGCCCCTCCGGAGACAAAGATTGCAACCTATATAAGTAAAACTTAGGGAGCATAAAGACAATAAGAACAAAAATATTAAAGGATCCATAAGAGAGATAGCGGCGCTAGCGTATCTCACATCTAGATTATTATCTGAATATAGAGAAAGACGGACTTATGCTCGCCATACCTAAAGTAAAATACAAGAAAATATAACAATTTCATCCAACGACTTAGGTGACATCCTAAGAGGAAAAGAAGTCGGGGAAAAGGTCAATTCCTCAATGGAAAGGAAGTGGTACATTAAAGTACATGCACTGTCCTTATAAGGAAGGTAACGATAGCTTTCAGTCTTAAAAGACACTGATTGAAAACCCATTTATATATATTAATTAATTAATTAAATTTAGTGTATTTAGAGTCCTTTGGAAAAAAGGGCATGATTAATCATTAATGAAAAAGTCCATCATGAGAAAAGAGAAAGAAATCTATCATAGAATGATAGACTAGATCCTTAAGAAAGACAAGGGTTATTTTTCTTTAGAATCTAAATGACGGATTCATTTCCTATTTTTAGACATTAAGTCTTGTTAAAAAGGACACGTATAATTATTATAAAGTATGAATAATGGATTAATTCATTCTTAAGACACAATGAGGGGTTAAGACTCTTTGACATAAAACTATAATTAGCAAACTTACCCTTATTAATTTAGCGTGAATGGCTTGAAACTAAAAGGGAAGTATTTAATATTATCATAAGAAGGGACAAAAGTTTTAGAAAGGCTCGCCGTATAAGGTTACTTCCAGCTTGCCTTTGATCGGGAAAAACTTTTCTATATGTAAGAAGGTTATATATATAGATATGAAAAGAATTTCATATACAGTGATAGAAAACGTTACATAGCAAAAAAAATAGTAGAGTACTTTTATATAGTTGGAACACTATATAGAAAAGATTTAAATATAAATATAAGTAAGATAGCTCCGGTATATAACCCTCATAGAGCACGATGACCAAATTACTAAATATTACGCTATGATGCGTAGTAATCAAACTCTGACTGTTACCGGATGTTCAGCCACCATTCTAGAGAGGTGTTATTATTCCCTGTACTAGTCTTAACTTTTGAAAAACTTAGATTAAGGGATCTTTATGATTCTCTTCATGTTTATGTTAAGGAGCATGGATCAAGGAGGCGTTAAACTCCTTGACTCACGGTCACCCTAACAGAGACTTTACCCAGAATTTATGACCTCTGGATAGTAGAGCCACGGTTTCTTTTTATATATATTTAGGGTTTATGGACTGCCGGGGGGGCGCATCTTGGTTCTGGGATTTTAAGTTTTAAAACAAGGGCGAGTGCTCAAAAATTGGTTGGAGGAAAGATGTTGGTCTGTCCCAGCAATGTATGAAGGAGGAGCCTCCTGTGGGAAGGTCTTGGAACAGAAGGGTCTACGCCTACCTTTGGGGTCCCTTGTTGGTATGCGTTTCCTCATACTCACTTATATACTCCTGGTTATGATTGTGTGTTCCAATTGTTGGATTCACCACACTCTTTTCTGTGTATTCTGGTAATTATAAGTGTGCTGTGTACTCTGGTAGTAATAAACCTGCATGTACACCTATTGAAATCCAGAGTTCCATTTCCAAACCTGCGTGAACATTTACCTTGGGGATCAACTTGAATCTGAGATCATAGTCATAGAATCTCGCTGTAATTATTCAGGGGTGTGGTTTGAATTTATAACTGTCGGATACCTAACCTATCAATGCTTTCAAGCTGCACTCGCGTGTAGATTACTCAGAACCCTAATGCTTTTTGTGCTTGGAGTGATGTTATGAAATCCACTCTGTATGTGGAACGTGGCATAGTGTTTACAGTCAGTGATTTCATATCGCTAGTCTCAACAATCTCGGTCTGTTCTGTTGGTTATTGAAGGTGAAATCGCTGATGTCTATGGTGTCCCTTAAGTTTTCCCATTAGATGATTGTGGAATAGTTGTCTCTATGCATTTCATCCATTTTGTCCTTATGGTTCTTTTTCCTTCACTGAATGAGAAATCACAAAGGAGAATTCCAAGCATGTATGTGTTTTCTTGCTTATAGCTTTGTATGCTACTAATGAACTCACCCATCTAGAATTTTCATTGTACACTATTTTTTCACACATGGTTTTCATGCTGATTTTGAAGTCACAGACCCAGCACGCCCATTCGGTGTGTTATCTCTCTGCATTCTGCTTTATACTTAAGAATACTTCATCCCAATTTAGATCTGCCCTTTCGCGATCCCCAATATACTGTTTGGGATCTTTATCAGTTGAATAGACGAGAAACGAGTGCTATGCGTCATCATCTAAACGCCTGAATTTTATAATCTGGTTACACTCTGGTATGACCCCTTTAAGTGCTTGATTTTGGACTAGGATGGATAGATTGATAATGGACAGGAGTCAGACAACTTAAGAATGATAGTTAAAGAGTTTGTAACACCACTAAACTAATTTTATTATTTTCCATGCCAAGCCTCTCCACTAGTTGTACAATGCCTGTCCCGCATTGGTTATTGATCACTATGTTGTCTAAAGGTACTGTTAATGCCAACTTTTCTTTATCTATGCTAAGCTAGTATCGTGTTTAGATGATATTAACAGCGAACATATTAAGTCTTTTAATATGGTTGGAATATGTCGAGATAAGGTTAAAGTATAAATGTAGCAATTTGCTATGAAAGAGGAAAATTGTACTGTTGAATGTGTCTCTCTGTGAAGAGAATCACAGTAAGAAAGATGGCACTGGTTGTGACGCCACTTGTAATATTTTCTCTCCGATAAGAATAAAAGAACTACTAAATGATTGGTGGACGTAGCCTCGTGAACGAGGTGAACCACGTGAAAATGGTTGTCTCATTCTTTGTGTTATTGTGTGCATGTCTTATTTTTGTTATATGAAGATGTTAGTATGAATGAAATATAAAGGGTTATTGGTGGAACAGATTGCTAATCATGTTTTTTGCAGACACCTAAATCGCAAATATATCACTTAACACATTAAGATACATGAGGTATTTTACAAAAATAATGAAGAATACTATATATATATATATATATATATATATATTGGAGATGTATATAATATTTATGAGTAGAACATATAATGTTACCTATAATGGTAAGACGAACCTCACACACATACATGTATTGTATGTGGAACCATATATATGTGTGTGTGTGTGTGTGTGTGTGTTTATGGAAAATAGTATATATATATTTTGTTACAAGCCTCCTACATGTATGAACTATGTGTGGAGCCATATGTATATAATATTGGAGAAAAATATATATATGTTGAAGACATATATTTGTGATATATAATGTATGTAGAACACACAAGATGAAGCAAACCACATGCGCACATATATTATATGTACAACACACATACATTATTTTAGCACTTATAATGGAACTAACTCCTCTTATATAAAGATATTAGTGGAAGTTATAGAAAAAAGGAAATTCTATATATACAGATATATTATCATCAATAACGGGCAATGAGAGGAATTTTCACTTATGAGAAATTTCATTTTTTATAGGAGAAAATAAAGATTAGCGCCGAAGCTGGTAAAGTGCTGAAAAAGCTTATGGCATCTCACTCATACTTAATAAGTCAAAATAGAGTAAACCATCATAGTGATTAAAGGCGCAACGTATATATATGTCTGGAAAATGGAAAAAATTGGTTGCTCATTAATTGAGATTAATAGTGAGTAAAGGGTGTCTTTTAAGAAATGGGAAACATTGGCTGTTTTATAAACACCCACCAGGATGCCTGATTTAGGTTTATTCAGTGAGGACCTGACTTCGAGGTAACAAAATTTAGTTGTGTGAATAGACTGCCGGATTACAGCATTTAAATAGTGAAGGCATTTTGATAGCTGGCTGAATTGATTAGTTAAGGGGACATTACACCGGCTAATTAGTGGGCGGTGTTGAATACCCTTAATTCATTCTCTAATTTCTAATTTTCAGCCATTTATATATTTCCCGGATTCATAGCCATTGGGTACGCTGAAATCCCTGAATTTGTTTTGGTGTGAATGCTAACGTTCAACACTTATTATACTACTGGATTCACAGCCATTTATGCAGGCAAATCATAATGGCTGTAAAAAAAAAAACCATTGGGATTTTTACCCTTACATAAGGTAGCTTCAAGTAGTTAAAAAGAAAGAAAAGGGGCTGTGAGGGACTCTCATCTAGAGGATAACAAATGGAGGAACCACATGTGGACTGGAAAAATGCTGCTAAGAAAGATAAGTTTTGATTTCACTCGCTGAGATATGCTGGTGCGTGTTCTTTTTTTTCATTGTGGATCTAAATGTATATGTAGATCTGAACGTTGCATTATGGTAAAAATGTATTCAACCTAGAGAGCTTGTGGCTGCAAATATTACTATGTTGGGACTAGAAATTGTCGCCGGTGTTTTTAATCGTAAGAATAAAGTTATGGAGCACGATCCCCTTTTTCCTGCATCTTGAATTGGTAAAAGAATCTCAGGAATGGACTATTTTCTCCTTCTGATAGCGATGGTATTTAGCTACAATATTTAACCCATTTACTTGCCAGCAATTTTTTGTCTAGATCTGAGTTTGGACAGCTCTTGGTTTAGACCTGCAAGTTTGGCTTTCAATCAGGCCGTTAAATACCTTATCTTTATAATTTTTGAACCTATGTTTTATGATCTAAAAGGAAGCCAATATTTAAGCACGATTGTGTGTTTTACTCCACACGCATGATAGGGAGTGTCTTCTCCAGCACAACCTGTTAATAATTATCTTCGATAGCTGCACTCCCTGTCACATCTATGTAGAGAGAAATTTTTGATTCGATACGGTCATTGACAAATAAACACAACTTTATTTAGGGTGTATGCTGAAGCGTGAGCTTAGGGAATATTTATCCAGCCGTCGACCCAATGTATACCTTTTTCATAGACCACAGAGTTACCTTAGAGTTGAATATTGAAGATTTTTCGGAACGTTTGTTTGATTTAATACATTTTGGGAGAGATCTAAATTATTCCAGCCTTGGAGTTTGCATTCCAGCCGATGATGCCCAATCTATGTATGTGTTTTGTGGTGAAGTTTTTATTGCATATCTCGATCTTGTAGAGACTACAAACCTACGCACGTTGTCCTTCATGCACTCTGGATCTTCCCTCGCATGGGTTCCTGTATAGATTGAGCTTTTGTATTTTTCTATACAACAATACCCTCTACCTTGATTTAAGATCTGAAGCTTTATAGTGCCAAAAATTCTAAAAAGAAACTTAGATGGAAACATCCTTGGATGGGGATTCAATTTAAGGCAGATCCCGGATTTCGAGTTTAGGTTGAACTTCCTTTATTTTTTCGTTCAGCAATATATCCTTTGTATGTTGTACTCATGACCTTATGGACTATGACTTAGAATGTATTTCCCCTTGCTTGGGACCTGAACTATATATATATGCTTATCATTTTCAAAAAATTCCCAAGTGAGGCCTCGCTTGCAACAGGTTTTCAGTGTCATCCCGACTTCCATATTCCATGCTACAATGATTATCGTTATGATGTGTTTTATAGATGCAGACCCAATGAATATTTGAGTGTGAATTTTCCTCAGTTCCACTTTATCAAAAGTATGCAGAACATTGACTGTGTTTGAGCGTGGGTGAAGCACCTCAAGAAGTGTTAGAATGTGCTTCAACTAGTTTATGTGACTACAACATACTACATTTAAGTCCATTGTATGCATCTCTACTGAATCTGCTTTATAAGTTTTCTGCAGCTTGGGTTCTATATATATATATATATATATATATATATATAGACAGTTTGCCTAGATTTAAGTATAGACTAGGCTTGGTTCTAATTTTATAAATAGGGACTTAGTTCATATCCTGATTGGGTATGTCATTTGGCTATACCAGACATGAAATTCCATAACCTCTGCTTGTGGGTTATAGATTGGAACCTATCAGAGGCAATAGGCAGCAATACTACTAAGAACTTACTTACTGGGATGAAGAATTATTTACCTTATGTGTACATAGTATGGTAATTAGTTGCTGTATATATATATTTCATTATGTGCAGGCTTATATTTGCTCATGTACGTAAGTCTAGTTGGGAGTCATGACTTACTAATGAATGTGGATTCTTAGCTTGTGCTAAAAGTGCTCATCTAAAGCAAATAATAGAAATATAGGAAAAACCCTGTGAATGGGAATCCTGAAGTGTAAACAGGAAGATATGGCAACAGAGTGGTTGAACGATTGTAATCAGCTTTTGGAAAATATTATATGATGCTGCAATTGGTGGGCGTAACCCCGAGTTTGGGGTGAACCACGTATATCGGTGTATTATGTGCCTTGATGTGTGTTATTTTTTATGTCCTTGGATGCTCTCGATTGATATCTTTACCTATTATGATGCAAATAGCTGAATGACCTTTCTATGAATATTTAAAATGCAAAGGAAAAATTAGTTTTACAATGGTTAAATATGTATGTACGATCTCATGTGGTGTAAAAGGTGGAAAATTCTAATCCAAGGCCCTTGCCTACGGTGTATCTTGTAATAAGATAAAAAGTAGGAAGGAACAAGTGGATGATCTAAATTAATATTGACTAATGTTGATATATAACCAAAATATTTTCAGAAAATGTTGTTTGCTGAATGGTTAATAGCATTGGAGACACTTCCCTATAATGCCATGGAAAAGTATGCCATTAACAACATTGATGCATTTTGTAGCAACAAAAGAAATATTTTACCCCTTTGTCACACATAATGGAATCTAGGTACAAGAGGTATGTTACACTACGAATCGTGGAAAAAATAATAGTTATATTTGATTATTGTGATTTACATCATTAGTACATTGGGACATAACCGCCATTGCATTAGATTTTGAAATCCTCTTTCCAAATCAGGTTTATACGTTAGTTTCGATCATGGAAGAGATAAAATATGGTAGAACTGCTAACTATGTGATTAGTGCTTTTTACCTTTCAGTTCATTATGAAAGTTTTTATTTACAACCAGTGAATATGCTTTTAGAATTACCTTCTAGTTCGTTAACTTTTAAATCGTTGCAGATCTAGTAACATGCTGATTGTGTTCAACCTCCAAGTAGTTTGGATATGTTTTTATGCTATTTATCTAATCATGTTGAGGTCATTAGGAGATCTAGGCATTTAGATTATTTTTGAGAATTTTGTGAATCATTTTTCAGATATAGCAATACATCGATTTCGCTCAAACTCAAAGTGCTTGTTATATTTGATATTTATCCACACAGAAAAATGATACCCTCTACGCCCTATTATAGATATGAGTCTACTACATATTTTGGGCATCAATAATACTAATAGGAATCAATATGAGATCTAGGATTATATATATATATATATATATATATATATATATATATATATGCACACAGGAAAATGATACCCTCTGCATGCGATTTTAGATATGATTCTACTACATTCTTTTGGGCATGAATAATATTGATAGGTTTCAATATGATATGTGATATTATATTTTTTTTTATTCAAAATGAACTCTTTACTTGTGTTATATAAATCGGAATCCTTTAATGATAGTAGGCGTCAATACGACTTAGACCGTAATAGCTTGGTTGACTGAATTTCAAGGCTGAACACACTTCACCTCTTGGATTATAAAGTGTGATGCATTTAACTTCACTGTCACTCTTATTTACACTAAGTTCTAGGTAATACACTGTAAAAGTTATATTAGATTTTAGAGAGGACCGAAATCCTTGAAAAGGATAAACACTGGCATGCTTTACCCTCGATGGTGAACAACGCATGTACCCTTGTGATTTATATGTAAAGCATAATATTATAGTACTGTATCGATCCATGCATAATATCCTTAATTGTTAATGTGTGTCCTTAAGGGAATATTCTACCCTTATTTATTATGTGTTTTGGACTTAAATAGAGATCAGTGCATGCGTTGGTTGTAACCACAGAATTAAGAGGTTAACCTTTTATTTTTATACTCTTACTAAGAGTTAAGGGAGTGATATTTTAAGAGAAGAGGCCTATATCATTTATTTAAATAGGCCATCTAAATACATACATGAGTTATTATTCTATAATATATAGGTTAGCTGGAACTTAGCATACTTTAAGACAATCATTTTTGAGTTTCATTCTACCTGATTGGAGAGCATGATTGAGCTCTATGCTATTAAGGGATAAATAGTTAATTTCTTTATTAAATATAAATATTTTTTATTCG
The DNA here is from genome assembly GCA_001517045.1 of Pseudotsuga menziesii. NCBI lineage: Eukaryota > Viridiplantae > Streptophyta > Pinopsida > Pinales > Pinaceae > Pseudotsuga > Pseudotsuga menziesii. The sequence goes on along the minus strand of LPNX010359930.1, from coordinate 5,791 downwards.
GCTGATGCTCATTAAAATGAAGGCCTTGCTATAAGGATGATTTGTGATATAAAATGTTCTGTATAAAAGAGAGATTGAGGAAAAGGAGAATAAATTGCAGCTAATGTACTGTGTATTTTTAATCGTGATGAAGAATAAAGTAATAAAGGATTAGAAAATTTTGGTGGATGTAACCCTTGGATATGATGAACTCTAACATTGCCTTATAATCAATAATAAAATTTTCCTATAAAAAACATCTTTTACCAACTTGCAGATGCTCCTCTAGAGTTCAAGATATATCTGCCACATTTTAATTAGCCATGACTCATACATTTTAAATAAAAGAATAATATATGGTAAAAAAATATTTCATGCCTATTCATATCTCTAAGAGTGCTTTAAAATATAGCTTCTTAATGAGGGATTTACCTTGCGACTATAACATAGTATACCTTCATTTGTACTACAAATGCTAATCATAACCATAACATAAAACTTCATGATCATACATACATAATGTTCTAAATATTTACATAAATATACTTTCTTCTCAATGGACTAGTGCTTATATGCCGCTTTGACTACCATTTTGTAACCTCCCCAAATTTTTATAACCATATCTCAACATATAATGACTTGCGACCTTTTAGCCAACATATGGGTCTTTTTACGTGATTAAAATCACTATAACATACCCCAAAAAAGAATTAGTAAATTTCCTTTCAAAAAATGGTTATGCCTTCGATAAGATGACACTAATCCTATCGTAAAAACAATCACTGAAAGTGTGTTGGTTAAAATTTGAAAGAAGCTTTCTATCTTTGAATCATCATAAGTCAACACATATTAAACTAAACCATTGGGAGATGAGGCAATTCTTTTTCTTTTCAAACATCTTCATTCCAAACACCAAAACATTTGTAATATCCCTCTTGTACACCCCTAAATATTTTGTAATTGTAAACGATTATTGTACTTGTTCCGGTAAGGAGCTCAAGTCCAAGGCCCCACTAGAAACAAGACCTGGAAATATATATGAGTTAAATTTACCTAAGTGATAAACTTAAGAGACCCAAGACCTTGATGGAACTAAGCAAACCACTAGGAAAAAAACCGAATGTATAGGGAGCCATGATTTGGATTTAATAATGTTGCATGGCAGTGCTAGGAGTAATGTTTTAGGCTCTGGCCTTCGGTGTGATTAACCCAACTAAGGTACAATCACTTATTTAACCTAATTCTAATATGTTTAATCCATGATGGAGAAAAGTACATTAATGTGGATGTCAAAACCATAATTTTTCATAAATTTTTAAAATTTTTGATGCAACATAAACTGTTTATAGATGCAGTTAGATAACTGCTAGCAGCTAATAGCATGAATGAAATAGTTAACAAAAATAACCATTAAAATTAACGCATATAGATTTATACTATTTTAATTTCGATATGTGATGTAAATAAGTTGCATTCAGTTGTTTCTAGTTACACTAACAATTTGTCTTTCTCAAGTAGGTAAGAAGTTACTTTCTAACTAGGGCTTACTTAGCGATTGCTAACTTTTCTGGAATTCTACATCTTACAGGCTTGGTAGGTAAATTTTGACCCAGTAAGAGTTTAATTAAGGCGTTAATGTAGATATACTTCTTTAACATAGAATATACTGCTAGAGTAAAAGTTTTCTTGCTTAAATTCAAGGGTTCTATGAGGTAAAGTACCTTCTCCTTATCTGTGTTGCAACTATATTATTAATTTAAAAGCATGTAAATATGATCAGTATCTTTACACTATTGATGGACTATTATAAGAATGACTATTCCTTAGATTACTCTAAGTTATTTCAAGTCCTTAATAGAGTCCAGGATTTAGCATATTAGTACTCTTACTGTAACTAAAGTTTAATGCTATTGTTATTATAAGTTTACAACATTGTTTATAAGTAAAGAAACAGACCTAAGGACTTTAGAGAATCAAGTTTACCTAGAACTCTTAGCTTTATCTTTTAATAAGCTTATTGGAGAAAGTTATTTGATTATTAATGCATTGCACTTACATTTGACCAATTGTATAATTGTCCACAAAATGTGACTTCTATTTGTCCAATTTCTTCATGACCTAAATATTGTGATGATATTACAATATCATCTTATTTGTTTAAAAAAAAATACTTATGATACCACATGTATACTTAGATGATTTCATTGTCCTTTACTACTAAGACCAATTAGCCTTGATTAAAATAATTTTGAGCTTTATTTATTTATCAAGACTAATGATTACGACTTTTCTGAAGTTTATCTTAGTACTATAAAATTCTTACAAATATAAGAATCTATTCTAGTGTAAAAGATTATACCTTTTATATACATAATGTTGATTTATGAATTAAAATCATCGCCATTAGTATCAATTAAAGACTCAGTCTAATAACATAGTTTCAATGTAATAATAGATTCAATGATTATTATGAAAAACTATTAATTTGCAATTAAGGGTTTACACCCTACTAGGGATCTCTCCTTAGTTGATATTAATCCATTTGAAGCTTTTATTGTTTACACATATCAGTTTTATCAATACCCTATAACCTTTGGTTCGCTATTATCGAATGTTCATGATTATAATATCACCATGGGTTTACTGATACTCTAAAGTCTCAT
>LPNX010359914.1:953710-1041628 GCA_001517045.1 Pseudotsuga menziesii | reverse complement strand
ATAATTTTTAATATATATATAATGTGTCCTACATGTCCTAATTCTGGGAGTCACCATGTCCGTGTCGGATACTCGAATTCCTGTGTCCTTCGTGTCCCATGTCCTTGTGTCAAGTGACTTAGGTGAAAATATGAAACTCTACAAGACCAAGAAACTAACAAGTCTTACCTACCATAGAGGACTTAGCCCTAGAAGCTTAGGAAAAGTAGAGGATTCAGTGTTGCAAAAGAAGTCCATAACTACTAGATAGGGAAAGCATAACTCCCAAGTTGGGTTGAAAGGACAACTTCAAAGCAAGGCCAAATGGTACTCCAAGGAGAAGGTGGGGAAAAATTTCCTCACCTTTTTTGAGTAAATTCTTTTAGGAACCAAAGCCTCCCAGAATGGGGAGGTATGACCAAAATGTTACTCTACTTCTTTGGCAAAAAATTAGACATATAAGACTCAATTTAATTGTAGGTCATATTTTGATGATTTAAGGTCCTAAACTTTTCCTATTTGAGACTTCAAACAATAATTTTTGGTATCAAAAATTTATGAACAAAACTCTTAATCTTTTGACATTATTTTACACATCAAATTATCCAATGATGAAAAGTCACATCAACCAAAGTTTTGTATGAAGAATTTATGCCTCCCACAAGTTGACCTACAATGTAGTTCAACAATTTATGAAGGTTATAAACTATGTAAAGATAATGCTATATGAAGTGTGACTATGTAAAAATAAATCTATTTAAAGTAGAATAAAATAATTAAAAAACAATAAAATAATTAAATTAAAAAGATTAGAGACTATATAAATAAAATTTTAAAGTGGAATAAAATAAAATAATAAATGATAAATGATAAATTAATTAAATTAGAAAAATACAATAAATAAAAAAGAATTATGAAAACTAAAAAGTCAATACCTTGGTCTTCCCACTACCCTATCTTATTGAATCTTTCATTCTCAAAGTGCCTTGCCCCATATCTTATTGTTTTTTTTATTTTCAAAGGGCCTTGCTCCATATATTATTGTATTTTTCATTCTCGAAGGGCCTTGCCCTATATTTTTCATTCTCAGAGGGCCTTGCCACACAAAGGAGAATAGGTTGCATTATTGATTTGATTGGTCAGGCACTTGTGTGGAAAGTTGGGTATGGATATGAGGTGTGTATTGGTATTGACCCCTGGCTTGGGTGTAAATGGAGACATGTTTTACCAGCTTCCATAATTGATAAACTTCATAATGCTGGTTTTTCTGTGTTAAAGGATATTGCATGCCTTAGTACAATATTACTTCAAGATCAGGGCTGGTTACATGCTGATTTATTTGGATTTGTGGAACAAGAAAACATAATTTGGAATAATTATGTTGCCTCACTGATATTCATTCATGTTAGAATTTCTACTGAGGTTGATCAACTAGTTTGGAGTTATTCAAAAACTGGTAAGTATACTCCCAAAGCAGGTTATTTTTATCTTATTGAAGATAGGAATGATTTGGATTGGTCCTGGTGGTGGAAGTGGTTATGGAAACAAAACTGTCCACTAAAATCAAAACTCTACTGTTGGTTTCTGTTTTCAAGAAAAGTACTTACCTGGGATATATTGTGTAGAAGAGGCAGAGAGGATCCCAGTAGGTGTTATTTGTGTAAATTGGAGTCTGAAACTAATGATCACATTGGTTTTGAATGCTCATTTACAAGGACTGTTTGGTCAGAGATCGAGGACAAGTTAAGATACTTAGATTTCTGGCATGGATCTTCAATCTTAGAATGTGTAAAGCACTGGATTTTGAAGGCTGATTCCAGATACAATTCTTTACCTATTATTGTATCCTGGTTCATATGGAAGGCTAGAAACCTTTGTTGTTTTGAAGATATACAACCTAAAACTTATGTGGTAACATCTTTGTGTTTGGGTTTACTTTATTCATGTCCTTTGGATAATCGAGTAAGGCATTTGAGAATGATTACAAGTGAACAGATTGATAACGCAGTTCCCTGGGGATATTTCGATGGATCGGTTGCAGGTTCACCTCAGATCTGTGGGGCTGGAGGTATATTGTACATTTCAGATGAGCATTTTTTGACTTTCTCTGCTGGACTTGGGTTGGATACTAATAATTTTGTTGAGCTCTTTGCCTTAAAATTGCTTATCATTTTGGCATTGAAGCAGGGGGTGCAAAGCTTGCAGATTTTTGGGGATTCTCAGTTGGTGATAAATTGGGTATCTGGTAAGTATAGGATTAATAATATTCTACTTACGCAGATATTGCAGGAGGTGATTCGTCTATCTAATTTACTTGAAAAGGTTGAGTTTAAGCACATTTATCGTGAAAGGAACTCTAAGGCAGATGCTTTAGCTAATGCAGGTGTTAATGTGGTCGAAGGTCATTGGAGAATCAAGGAGTTTAGAGGATCTGAAACATATGAGACTTTCCATATTTTTTACTCTGGGATGGGAGTGTTTATGAGATTCAGTGGGCAGGCTGAATATCATACTGTCTATGTTACAGCTCTTTTATTGATGAATCTATCTTCACTGTTTTTATTATGATGTTTAAAACATTTTCAGACTATGAGCTTCCACTATGTGGATAATGTCAGTTACTGGTTTACAGGTTGATGAGTTTTTTAAGTTTTGAAAACAAAGTACTTATTTTGAAACATTGATGGTTAAAACTTTATTTGGGGCTTTCAGTAGAAAGTATTGATGAGGTTTTACTAGATGATACTTGCACAATATTGAAGATCTTGATATTGAATATCTATCTTTTTGATTGTTTATATTTGAAGGTTTTAATGTTCTATTACTCTTCAATTTTCGATGGGACTACAAACAGATGAACAGATTTGAAGCTATGTCAGATGACAGGTTCTATCACTTTATCTAGTTTTTTATTGATGAACATTATGTGAACAAACTACTTTCTGTTTTGGATTGTAGTTTATGATTTTTGATATTTCATGGATTGGATACAAGTTGATCTTCATATCAATTGTTATCTTTTTTTTGTAATAAGCATTTATATGCTGAATGAATGGTGATAATGGACACTGATCAGTTTTTGATAGTGGTTCATATGAGGTATGTAATTTTGAATAAAAGTTACGATTTTTTTTCTGTGGAATAAAAAAAAAAATAGCATTGTAAAAAGAGTTTGATGAGATAAATTGAGGTACCTTTCAAATGTTGGTTTTCTCTTGTGTGATTGTTTGTTAACTCTATGATTGTTTATTGCATTGTTTTTTTTAACTATGTTTGAGAGTTCTTTTTTGCCATTACTACGATAAGTAAACTATGACAATATGTGTGAAAGAAAGTTGTAGCAAGTATGGTATGACAATGTATGTGAGAGAAAGTTGTAGCAAATGTGGTATGACAATGTATAATTATTGCAATAACAAAACTAATTATGGTATGACCTATGTATAATTATTGCAATATCAAAACTAATTGCTAAATTAATTATTGATTGATTTAATGGTAAATTGATGTAACTTCAATCTGCTAGGTATTTTTCTCGTTGACTAAAAGATTTTATTGATGTTTAAATCGTTTTGATTGACTAAAAGATTTTATTGATGCTTGAAACGTTTTGATTAATGCCTCAACATTTTATTGAGACCTACACCTTTCTATTAATGTTTGGGCATTTTCACTAATGCAAGGACGTTTTATCAAGGCCTAGACATTTTGATTGATTCATGGAATGTTTTCATGGATGCCTAGAGAGTTTACCAAACGTTTTGATTAATGCCTCGTCATTTTATTGAGACCTACACCTTTCTATTAATGCTTGGCCATTTTCACTAATACAAAAACATTTTATCAAGGCCTAGACATTTTGATTAATGCATAGGACGTTTTCATGGATGCCTAGACAGTTTACCAAGGCCTAGACGTTTTATTTATGTTTGGGTATTTCCTCATTGATGTATGAACTTTTTATGTCCTTGCAAGGGCACATGAATAGATCATTCATATTATTTATCACCGCTTTTTATGTCCTTGCAAGGGGACAGGAAATAGATCATTCATATTATTTATCACCGCTTTAATTTTTTTGAAAATTTGATGTTTATGATTAAAGTTAAAAAAAAATTGTTTTTAAAAAATATTTATTGGCGAGGATACTGCTTACATCTGCCTTGTGTAGTGTGTCCTCAAGGTTGGCTATGAAAGTGAGGCAACAATTATGTTGTTCATCTGCACATGGCTTTGGTAAAGTTTTTTCATCCTCGATCTTTTCAACCAACTCGCAAAAACTATTTTTCAATAAATTCAAACCCTCACTAGCAAGGTGATGGCCATGGCTTGGATCTGGCACATGGCTTTGGTAAAGTATTTTCATTCTCGGACTTTTCAACCAACTCACAAAAACTCTTTTTCAATAAATTGAAACCCTCACTAGCAAGGTGATGGCCATGGCTTGGATGGCTGCAGTGCAGTGGTTGATGCGGAGCATAGGATTCGAAAACAGAACGGCTGTTTTGATCCGTGATTGGCGGTAGCAGTCCGCGTTCAAATAGGCATGAATGGACACGACTGCGTCTTTTTCGGATCTGGCTTTGGGCAAAAATCTTAAGAGTAAAAAGGCTGGGCCTGGGAAAAGATCAACAGTGTTTGTTTCTATTTTTAGGAGGTTGGCTGTCACTGTTTTTTAGCATGTTTTTGTCACTGTTTTAGGAGGAGGTTTTAGTTGCTGGGAGCGGTAGTTGTATTCCAAAAAAAAAAGACAAAGGAATGGAGACCTGCGTGCACTATTTTAGCAGCCGAGTGTATTGCTTCTTCTCGGTTATTTTGAGTATGGGCCTGCGGGTCCTGTCTTTTTTCTGTTATTGTTGATGGGCCTGCGTGTCCCGTCTTTTTGCTGTTATTGTTGATGGGCTTGCATGTCCTCTTTGGTGTCTGAGAGCATGGGCTCATTTCTGGTTTCTGTAGTTGAGTTTTTTTAATCAAAATAAAATGCTGGTGTAGGCTTGAAGTGAGTATGTCCCTCTATCTGGTGTATTGTTTGAATGATCATGTTCCTACCGGTATAAACTGTGTTTTGTTTCTCTGTTTTAACCTGTGTCTTGGAAGCTACAGGATTCCAGGGTGTTCTCGACAGTTAAGGACGACTGCATCAGATTGGTATCAGAGCACAACGATGGCCCAAAGGGGTGTCCATCTGAACTAGGGAAGGAGAGGCAGGAGAAATGCGGGACGGAGAGTAACCCTTGATGAGGAACTACTCCGAAGATTAGAGGCCATCGAGTCCAGATTGCCCTATGAAGAATCCAAGGAGGAACTGGAGGCTCCACAAGGTCGGGTCAGAGTTGTAGACCCCATGGAGAGGCTTATTGAGGCAATAACCAAACAAGGAACCAGGGCTAAAGTCAAGGTCTCTGATTTCAAAGGCGAATTTATACCAAAATTATTCATGGATTGGATTCAAGAGTTGGAGAAATATTTTGATATAGAAGGGATCGAGGAGACTAATCCACGAAGGACTAAAATAGCGGCATCCAAAATGAAGTCGCATGCTGCTCTATGGTGGGAGAATCTCCAAAATCTTAGAAAGAGACAAGGGAAGGAGAAGATCAAGCTGTGGCCGAAGATGTTGAAGCTTCTGAAAGTTAAGTTCATGCCCTCCGACTATCAACAGAGATTTTTCAAAGACTATCAAAATTTAAGGCAAAAGGACTTATCCATATCTGCATTTACGGAGGAATTTTTGAAGTTGCAAATTAGAACTAATTTACAAGAAGATGATGAACATGCAGCAGCTAGGTATGTCAATGCTCTTAGGTTTCAGCTCCAAGATGAATTAGCCCTGATCAAGGTGAGCTCTGTGGACGAAGCATATCAATTAGCATTAAAGGCTGAAGAAAAATTGAATAGGCGGAGCAAGGCAACTATCAAGCGAGGGGGTAGTAATATGAATAGGGGTAGAGGAAGTTCTTCTAAATTGACAAGCAAAGCAAAATCCAATAGTGAGTTGAAGCCTGACTCCCAAGGTAGAGAGACCCCTTGGAACAGGGGAAGGGGGCGTGCTTTTGCTAGGGGTTGGAGGCCCTTGAAGTGTTTTATATGCAACGGCCCCCATAAGGCAATGGATTGCCCACAAAACCCAAAAATGGTGATGATGGTTCAAGAAGGAGAGGGAGCAGAACTTCTGCCAGAAGAAGTTGAGGTAGAGAGGTGAAAATCTCATGTTGAGGAGGACTTTGATATCTGGTAACAAAGTCACCCCTGAAGCGGATTGGAGGAGGAAAAGCGTGTTCCGTACCAAGTGTAAGTGCAGGGACAAGGTCTGCAAGGTAATTATCGATGGAGGATCCACTGACAATCTAGTAAGTACAGAAATGGTGCAAAAGTTACAACTTACCTGCATTCCTAAACCTCATCCTTATAGTATTTCTTGACTAAAAAAAGATCATAGTGTGATGGTAAACCAAACCTGTCTAATCGACTTTAAAATTGGGCCCTATGAAGACAAAGTGTGGTGTGACGTGGTTCCAATGGATGCATGCCATGTACTCTTAGGTAGACCTTGGCAATATGATCGAGATGTAATTCACCATGGTAAGGAGAACACATATGAGTTTTGTCACAGGAATAAGCGCCATATCTTGAAGCCATTCAAGGAGGAAGGACTGACTGAATCAACGGCCCTGTCCTTGAGTACCATGGGATGGAAGAGGTTTTCCGAGGAATTGAGGATTGGTGTTTGCTATCTATTATACCCCCGAGAACAGAAGTCATTGCAGCAACAAACAATTCCCCTAGAAGTGCAGAAATTGCTTCAACAATACCCTGATTTGACACCAACAAATCTACCAGCGGGTCTACCACCCACAAGAGGTATTACACATCAAATTGATCTACTTCCAGGGGCCAAGCTTCCAAACCAAGCCGCTTACAGGATGACTCCCTTCGAAGATGAGGAGATGAGGAAGCAGATAGCAGAATTAATAGAAAAAGGATTCATACGAGAAAGCATGAGTCCCTGTGCTACTCCTGCCTTACTTTCTCCCAAGAAGGGAGGGAAGACATGGAGATTATGGATGGATTCTAGAGCTATTAACAAGATTACTGTGAAGTACCGATACCCACTACCAAGAATGGATGACTTGCTGGATTGTTTGTCCGGTACCAAAGTTTTCTCCAAGATTGACCTTCAAAGTGGATACCACCAAATCAGAATTAGAGAAGGAGACGAGTGGAAAATTGCTTTCAAAACAATAGACGGCTTATTCGAATGGGTGGTGTTGCTGTTTGGTCTATCCAATGCCCCAACTACCTTCATGCGAACTATGAACCAGGTATTTAGATCACACATTGGGAAATTTATAATAATCTATTTTGATGATATTCTGGTTTTTAGTAAGACTATGGAGGAACATGTAGAGCATTTGAAGGTAATACTTGACATCCTTCAAACTGAGAGATTGTTTATCAACCCTGAAAAGAGCGAGTTCTGCAAGGATAAATTAATATTTTTGGGCAATGTAATTTCAACAAATGGGTTGAGCATGGATCCTGAAAAGGTCAAGGCCATCCTTGAGTGGCCAATCCCCCAAAATATTACTGAAGTGAAGAGTTTTCATGGGTTAGTAAACTTTTATAAAAGATTCATTAGAAATTTCAGTGGTATAAGCGCTCCTTTGACTGACTGCACCAAAGGAAACAAATTTAATTGGACCAAGGCTGCTACAGTAAGTTTTGAACAGCTCAAGAAAAGAGTTACTGAGGCTCCTATTCTCACCCTACCAGACTTTGACGAACTTTTTATAGTAGAATGTGATGCTTCTGGGGTTGCCATTGGAGGGGTTTTAAGCCAAGAAGGCCGACCTATAACCTTCTTCAGTGAAAAACTAAATTAATCTAAATAGAAGTATAGCACTTACGATAAAGAGTTCTATGAAGCAGTCCAAGCCTTGAAATATTGGAGACATTACCTTCTGCATAGAGAGTTCATCCTGATGACTGATAACCAAGCATTGAAATACATCAATTCCCAGAATAAGTTGTCCCACAAACATGCCAAATGGGCGTCTTTCTTGTAGGCTTACACTTTTGTTGTGCAACATAGAAGTGGTAAGACAAATGTGGTGGCAGATACTTTGAGTAGGAGGCGACCTCTACTGGTAGTAATGAGTAATGTGCTCATTGGGTTTGAAGAAATGAAAACAGAATACTCTAGTGATCCCTATTTTGACCAAATTATTGCAATTCCGAGTGGGCAAGGACTAGCTGATTCACATTCAATTAAGGAGTTCCGTTTGTTGGATGGATTTTTGTTTAAAGGTTCCCAACTGTGCATTCCTTTTGGATCCCGACAAGAAAAACTTGTGAGAGAAATGCACTCAAATGGGTTGGTTGGACACTTTGGAAGGGATAAAACCTTCGAACTAGTAAACGAAAATTTCTTTTGGTCTAATATCAGGAGGGACGTGAGCAGATTTGTTGCTGCTTGTAGAGTTTGCCAAACAGCGAAAGTAGGACAGCAAAATACTGGCCTATACATGCCCCTACCTGTCCCGAAGGAACCATGGACGGATATTTCCATGGATTTTGTTTTGGGACTGCCACGTACCCAAAGGGGTCACGACTCAGTGTTTGTAGTGGTAGATAGGTTTTCCAAGATAGCCCATTTCTTACTATGTAAAAAGACAAATGATGCTAATCAAATAGCACAACTGTTTTTTAAGGAAATTGTTCTTTTACACGGGCTTCCAAAAACTATAACGAGTGATCGGGACACCAAATTCTTAGGCCACTTTTGGAGAGTATTGTGGAGAAAATTGGACAGCAGATTGCAATTCAGCTCTGCCTACCATCCCCAGACTGATGGTCAAACCGAGGTCGTCAATAGGAGCTTGGGGAACCTACTACGTTGTTTAGTAGGGGACAAACCTCGCCAGTAGGACTTGGTCTTACCACAAGCCGAATTTGCCTATAATTCAAGCATCAACCGATCAACGGAAAAATCGGCGTTTCAAATTGTCTATGGAGCCAATCCCAAAGGAGTTGCTGACCTAGTGGACTTGCCTACTAATCCCTATCTCAGCAAAGATGCTACAGACTTCGTGGAAAATATTCAAGGAATACATCAACAGGTCCAGCAGAAGTTACAGTCAATAACTGATCAATACAAGGAAGATACTGACCGGCATAGAAGGAGGAAGGTCTTTCAGGAAGGAGAAATGGTCATGGTACATTTGAGCAAGAAAAGGTACCCCAAGAAAACCTACAACAAACTGAAACCCAGGAAATTTGGTCCTTGTAAAATTAAGAGAAGAATAAATGACAACGCTTACCTAATGGACCTACCAGAAGAATTAGACATCAGTCCTGTTTTCAACGTGGCTGATCTCTACTCACTGCCGACTGAGTCCAACAAAGAGGCCAATGAAGACCAGTCAATTAATGATCAGCATGACAAAGGGGGGGACTGGACCAAACTTTTACCCAAGAAAAGGAGAGAAAAAGTTGAACGTGTGTTACACACGAAACTAGCCACAACACGCTCCAAGGCTTATAAGTTATACCTAGTTAACTGGGAAGGACTGCCTGATTCCTACAACTCTTACAACTCTTGGATCACGGAAGCAGAATTACTTATGCACGACCGAGAGGTTACAGCAGGTGACCTGGAACCATGGGGTTCTGAAATTTTAAAAGAAGAGGAAGATGATGCAGTGCATAGAATTCGAAAACAGAACCGCTATTTCGATCCGTGACTGGCGGGGGTACTCCGCGTTCAAATGGGCATGAATGGACACGACTGCGCCTTTTTCGGATCTGGCTTTGGGCAAAAATCTTGAGAGTAAAAACGCGGGCCTGGGAAAAGATCAACAGTGTTTGTTTCTATTTTCAAGAGGTTGGCTGTCACTGTTTTTTAGCATGTTTCTGTCACTGTTTTAGGAGGTTTTAGTTGCTGGGAGCGGCAACTGTATTCCAAAAAAAAAGACAAAGGAATGGAGACCTGCGTGCCCTGTTTTAGCAGCCGAGTGTATTGCTTCTTCTCAGTTATTTTGAGTATGGGCCTGCGGGTCCTCTCTTTTTTCTGTTATTGTTGATGGGCCTGCGTGTCCTGTCTTTTTGCTGTTATTGTTGATGGGCTTGCATGTCCTCTTTGGTGTCTGAGAGCATGGGCTCGTTTCTGGTTTCTGTAGTTGAGTTTTTTTAATCAAAATAAAATGCCGGTGTAGGCTTGAAGTGAGTCTGTCCCTCTATCTGGTGTACTGTTTGAATGATCCTGTTCCTGCCGGTATAAACTGTGTTTTGTTTCTCTGTTTTAACCTGTGTCTTGAAAGCTACAGGATTCCGGGGGTGTTCTCGGCAGTTAAGGACGACTGCATCAGTGGTTTTAGTCTTACATGTTTTCTTGCGCTGGTTATGTATTGTGAAATTGGGATGGGGTTTGCCAGGAGCGGCCATAACTCTCAACCTTTCATGGTGGAGAGTTGTATTGGGGCCGCTTGCGTATATATCGTCAGGTGCATGTGGTAGTGCATGGGCTGGACTGTCATGGTTGGCGTTTGGCGTTTAAGGATTTGGCTGCCTTTATTAGGCTTTCCTTGGCTTCTGCTGTGATGCTGTGATGCTATGGTTTGTTTTTCTCGAATCACATTTTCTATCCTTTACTTCGTTCAACTTCGAGTAAAAGTGTTTCTCCTGATCCTGTACTCTGAAATCTGGCAGCCTGGAGTTCTGGTATTTGATAATATTGATCGTTCTGGCTGGGCACCTGAAAAAACCCAGAAATTGAATTAGACTCGATCTCTATTTGGTATGATAAATTGCAGAATCATTTTCTTTATGTCCAACATCCTTCAGTTGTACATCATTGGATGGCAGTACTTACATTCTTATCAATTGTTATGTCTTTGCAGTATAAATCTGAATGGATGGGAAGTGATGATAGCTCTTGGATTCAATGTTGCTATCAGGTTAGTTGGGTTTATCTTCCCCATCTTAGTATGCTCTAGTGCTATTCAGCATAATTCAGACTTAAACTTTCTCAGCTTGCACAGAAGACAAACCATGTCTATTTAGTATTTTTGTGACAATTCTTTCAAAAATATTTGTATTCGGCTTGATCTGCCGCAGTGTGAGGGTATCGAATGAACTGGGAGCTGGACATCCAAACACTGCAAAATTCTCAGTTGTGGTCGTGACCTTGACCTCGCTGTTGATACGCATCATTTTTAGGATTCTAGTTTTCATCACGAAAAATTAATTTCCAGTGCTTTTTACAAATAGCCATGAGGTTATGCATGCAGTAACCAAGCTAGCAACCATGGTTCTCAACAGCGTGCAGCCTGTTCTATCAGGTAAGTGGCTCATTTTGTTTTTCCTGCCTCGCATTGTTAGGTCTGCAAAGTACTGTCCAGACACCGGCATGTGTTTAGTAAACAGAGTCCAGTAATTTGAGACCGTATCTAGGATTTTCTGTTTTTCTTCTGGTTAGTTAGTTTTCAACAGTGAGAACTTTTACATTCTGTTTAGAAAGGATATAATTTATGATCATATAATAAAGTCCCTTGCCATAATACTCCCACTTTCAGAAATTTCTGCCTGATACCAACTATGTTGCCAATACTGAAGGAAATTTAAAAAGTGATTTTATTGAACCAATATAGGAAACCGCTAGTCAGAAAAGTTAAGTTTCCCCGCAGCAATAAGGAAACGTTCAGTTAAAAGCTGCAACATAAAAAAATAAATACCACGGTGTCACTGTAGTGACTACTTTGCAGTCAGTAATGGCCATTGCCAATAGTATCTATTAACTGCTAATTGGCTGTTTGGTAATTGATGAGGATGGTGGTACAGTGAATTACCTTCACGGTCTTGCCCATGAAAGAGTAACTTCTTGTTTTTGGTGGTAATTAGTGAGATAATATATGATCTATAGGTCTAAGAAGAGGGCCAGAAAGGAGATGTTGGGTTTGGCACAGTGAAATTTATTTCCAGGATTTGTAATTCTCTTGAGCTTCACAGCAAATAGAGAACTATAGAAAGAAACTAAGGATGGACAATATAGCTCACAAAGACAGCAATGATGTATTCAATCTATCGCCATATTCTTCAACTCGGTAAGATTACCGCGCTTTTAAAAATCATCTGGTCTTTTTATCCTTTTCATATGTTAGGTAATAGGGACTCTGGATTCTAAGGCAAATTTTGAATTTCCTGTCAGTCCTCATCTTCTTCAGTGGGAATGATTTCTCCTTAATTTGAGTTATGGGTCTCCTCCCATGGGGCTCCGCCTCCATAAACTTAATACATGTTGATAAATGCCTAGTGAGAAAGTACATCTTCTTCAATGGGAATGATTTCTCCTTAATTTGAGTAGAGATGGGTGTCCTCCCATGGGGCTCCGCCTCCATAAACTTAATATATGTTGATAAATGCCTAGTGAGAAAGTATGACATTTTGATTTCTTGTTATTTTCCTTACGATTTTAGAATGGTTGTTGATAAGTTCCTAAGGCATTTCTTGCTTTCTTTTAACATATTGTGGAATATTTGTTGATGAGTTCCAAGCATGAAATTATGACAATTTTAACCTGTTTTCAATGCTTTCAGAAAAGTCCTTCCCAGACCACAGAAAAGTCCTTCCCAGACCACAAAAAAATGGAATCCATTCCAGTAAATAAAAGGGAATCAGAATCAATAATTCCAGACTCGGTCTCTAGTGCAGAATGGGATTCTAGTGCTGTCGCCAAGAGATTCTTGTACACATGATATTCAGTGTTGCCATGTTTGGATGTTCTAATGTGTGCCATACCAATTACCACTGTCCATGTTTTCATTGTTGGCATCGGCTGGTGTGGCCTTCTGCCTGGACAGGGTACTTCCTGACTACATTGTTGTCTTCTTCTTCTGTGTCTTCTCGATGCAATCACAATTGTTGGAATTGCGTTGCTGCTTATGTTGGTCTGGAGAGGAGATGGTGAGTTGTTCGTGATCTTCCTTCTGTGCAATCTTTTGCAAGAACCTATGTGCATTCCCAAGTGTGTTCACAGTAAGGAATTCTAGTTTAGCATTGATGTACTATAGTAATCTGCTCCAGTACTTGAGAGGTCAATTTCCTTGATGTCCAAACAGACCATTAGTCTGCTTATGTTGGTCTGGAGAGGAGATGGTGAGTTGTTCGTGATCTTCCTTCTGTGCAATCTTTTGCAAGAACCTATGTGCATTCCCAAGTGTGTTCACATTAAGGAATTCTAGTTTAGCATTGATGTACTATAGTAATCTGCTCCAGTACTTGAGAGGTCAATTTCCTTGATGTCCAAACAAACCATTAGTGTATGAAACCTTTTTGTATAATTGTCAGCTAGTTGCAAATGGTTTTGGCACAATTGTTGCCACTTCATATATTGATCTTCTTGATATTTAAATTGATAAAACCTGCACAAAGTTGCCCCACATAGTGATGGGATCACCACTCTCTTCACAATATTGGTTGAGCGAGTGTTTCCCATGAAGGCATGCAGCTTCGTTGTTGAAATGAATTTTAGTTTGAGGCAGACAATCAAAATGCCAAAAATATAGCTAAATGAAAACATGTCCAAAATAAATCTCAATATTGGCCCATTATCCACTGATAAACCTTAATTAAACCACGTCCACAAGTCTGAACTAAGTTCAGGTTGCCCTCTAAAGGCACGCGTCTTCGTGGAAGAAAAATCAGATGGTTACAAATTTAAAGATAAACATTAAAGTGTTTATCTACCATTGATTTATGCATTGACGGAGATATAGGCTTCGGCTATATAGAATAGAGCCTGCAATAAACTCAAGAAAAACAAAATTGAAAATAAATGGACTATTCTGGACCATTTTGCAATAAATGTTGTAGTTAAGAATCGCACTAACCCAATCTCACAGTTGATTAATAAATGTCAGAAAACCTTATAGATGTCTTGCACGCACCTGTTATAGCAGACGTATTTCAATCAACGAGAGATTGAAAGGAACACATGGGAAGACCTGTAAACATGCTGAACTCAAATATGCATTTTATATCTTGGCTGAAAAAAAATGGAAAGATCTGGAAATCTACTAAACTCAAAAATGCATTATATTTTCTATTCTGGAATATTTCTGTGTATCCCTTCTTTAACTGTACAGGGGATCATCAATAAACCAAATTTAAGGGGAAAAAATCAATGCGAACACATGCAGTCAACCAAATGTAAAGACTAAAGGGAAAGCAAACACAAGAAGCCCTATACAGAGCACAAATGTAATATGGATATTGGGCTCAGGAACTTGCTTCCGTTCAGCGGACGGCCATGGCCGCCCTCCTACAAGAGGTGTCAGAAGAAGCATTCTTTCATCTTCGCCCCCACCACAACAAAAGAAGGACTACCCTCAAAACCCTAAAGTAAAAACAAGCATACCACAGCAGGCAGAGCAAACTGATGATCAGTTGCTCTACTTAAGTTTTTATAGGTTTGAGTTCAATTAGGTTTTTAAAATGTGCCAAACCTAGTTTTCTTTAGGTTTGGGTTCTACGATTTGCGACTTAGGTTTTTAAAATGGGCCAAACCTAGTTTTCCTTCTGTTTGGGTTCTACGATTTGCACTTCATATATTTATATGTAGTCTAAATGCATTAAGAAAGGAGTTGTTTGAAAATCAAATGATTTGGGTTGAATAAATTGATTTTTTTGGCAAGATTTAAAAAAAAAAAATTGTCCAAAATTTTCAAAATCTAGGTTATAAGTGTCAAGTTTTGGAAATTCTAGTATTAAATCAATTTCTATCAGAATCTGGATTAAAACAAAGTTAAAATCAAAATTATCAAAATTAAATTTACTAAATTTTACTAAAAAAATTCCCATCCATGAAAATGGTGGACTTCTTAGAATACTCCCATTACAAAATGGATTTTATTTATATATGAAAAGTATATTTTAAATTTATTGATTTCAAATGTTAAATATTAACTTTACACAATGTCATTTTATTTAATTTTTTTTATTTATATAAAAAAAAATATTAGATTTATTTATTTTTTAAATATTAATATAAATTTATTTTATTAAACATTATTAAAAAAATTAAGATGATCTCCTTTTTGTTGTTTCTTAATATTACATGACACATCATTTGTAAGTGATTCCAAAATAAGTATAAACTTATTTAATTATTTTTATTTGGGATTTGTTTTTATTTATCTTAAGTATGATTGTGGACTTTTATTTTATATTTTTATATATTTTTTCATGCTGAAAAAAAGAAGTAACTTATTATTAAAAAATAATCAAAGTTGCATTTATACATATCAAGTGTTTTGACCTTTTACCAAATAGTTTCCCCTTCTTTTAAAACAATCTTTCAAATAGATCTTCAAAAGACTGCATTTTACATACTTTCATATCAACATACCATAAACTTCTATTGTTAGAGAGAGACTACTAAATCATCTACAAGCTTGGGACAGAAGAAAAAAGATTACAAACATTGACTGTTCAAAAAGCAACAACAGGATAGACCCTTAGTAGACATGTCTGTCACGGGCCTAGGCTTTTCTACAGTCTCGAGCGTCCCATACCGTTCGAAAGCCTAGACACGCGCGGCACCAGCGTGAGCTTGCTAGCTGGGCAAGGCCATCAACTACAAGTTTCACCCGGACTACGCCTAACCGAAACCAGCCTGACCGAACCTTGGCCAGACACCTTAGAGTCGCGCGGATTGTAAAGTGCTCGTTCACCGTAGACATTGCAACGCGATGCAACGCCACCCAACCATAGCCCATGCAGTCCGTCGCATGTTCACCCCCGAGCCAACACTTGAACGACCGACGACACACTTACCCGTGCCGCGAGCTAAACCAGAACTAATACTTGAGGAGGTCTTAAGGTGTCGTCCTTGCACACCGAGCCAAGTCCAACCACATGCTTACATACCAATGTGTTCCCGTGCCATCCATCAATGTCATTGTCCTGTCTAGTCTTTGCCCTACACTAGCATAATGCTCGCCGCATCATCCTCCGACGGGTTCACCATGTTGACACTCGCCGAGATGCAAGCCACTTGACTTAACATCATCCCCTTGGTCCTCCCAGCGATCCAACATGCTAGTACACCGTCCTGACCACCTCCTACTCGAGTTGGCCACCAAGGCTACCAAAATCATATAAAAACGTCGTGCGCTCTTGCTAGCACATCCCAATGCAATCGCAAAGCGCCTTTGCCAAGGGCGCTAAAATTAAGGTCGTAACATTCTCCCCCACTTAAAATTGTTGACGTCCTCGTCAACGCAGCCCCACCGAAATTCAATGTAGGAGGGGTTGGTGGTGAAGAGACACTTTCGCGCATTGCCACAGACGAACGTGGCTCTGATACCATTTGTCACGGGCCTAGGCTTTTCTACCATCTCGAGCGTCCCATACCGTTCGAAAGCCTAGACACGCGCGGCACCGGCGTGAGCTTGCTAGCTGGGCAAGGCCATCAACTACAAGTTTCACCCGGACTACGCCTAACCGAAACCAGCCTGACCAAACCTTAGCCAGACACCTTAGAGTCGCGCGGATTGTAAAGTGCTCGTTCACCATAGACATTGCAACGCGATGCAACACCACCCAACCATAGCCCATGCAATCCGTCGCATGTTCACCCCCGAGCCAACACTTGAACGACCGACGACACACTTACCCGTGCCGCAAGCTAAACCAGAACTAATACTTGAGGAGGTCTTAAGGTGTCGTCCTTGCACATCGAGCCAAGTCCAACCACATGCTTACATACCAATGTGTTCCCGTGCCATCCATCAACGTCATTGTCCTGTCTAGTCTTTGCCCTGCACTAGCGTAATGGTCGCCACATCATCCTCCGACGGGTTCACCATGTTGACACTCGCCGGGATGCAAGCCACTTGATTTAACATCATCCCCTTGGTCCTCCCAGCGATCCAACACGCTAGTACACCGTCCTGACCACCTCCTACTCGAGTTGGCCACCAAGGCTACAAAAATCATATAAACACGTCGTGCGCTCTTGCTAGCACATCCCAACGCAATCGCAAAGCGCCTTTGCCAAGGGCGCTAAAATTAAGGTCGTAACAATGTCCTTCTTTATTTTTTTTAAAAGAGAGATCACCCCTTTGTCAATAAGAGTCTCATCGACAATTTATTCAACCTGAATGAAGCCTTCCATTGGACCCACGGCTTCCTTTGATATTACATCTGCAACATGTTGAACTCCCTATAAATATGTGAGAAAGAAATCTTAGCAAAAGAGTCCTTCAAATCCAATATTTGATTCCTCTAATGAGTTAGATGAAGCACATTCAAATAGGATTTACCTGAAATCCAGTCAATGATGACCCTGGAATCGCCAACAATATGAATAACTTATAGTCCTCTTTTACCGACAAACCACAAATGGCCCCATAATGAAAATTCTACTCTAGTATCGGTACCATCTCCAATGCCCATTTTTAATTTGAAAAAGTTATCCTTTTCATTTTAAGAAAATTACCAACACCTCCAGCACCCTTAATTTGAGCACCCTTAATTTGAGCACCATCAAATCTTCAATCTACAAATCGGGACTTAAAAAGAACTATGTTCTTAACATTCATCTTTAATTTAGCATTTTCCATAAACTGCCCAAGAGCCCTGGAGCTTACTTGAAAAGGAAAAGGAAGTTTATCTTCAAAGATAAAATGGTTTATTGATTTCTAGACTTCCCAAACAATGAAAAGGGGAATTTCTTTATACTTTTGCCTTTTGCAAAACCAATCCAACATATTGTCATGAAAACTTGCAATCTTCCAACTCTCTCTAAAGTTTAGCAAATCTTTACATAAGCTCCAAACTTTGTTAAAAAAATGAGCAGATCACAAAAAGATGTGAAATTGATTCCAAGTCATTCAAACAGAGAGAACAAACTCCTCGGCCATAAAAAACCCCTTTTAATAAGATTATCCCAGGTTAAAATTTTATTCTCCAGACATCTAAACAAAACATCCAATTTTTAAAGGAATCCTCCACTTTCCATTTTTCTGAGCCCACCACTTAAGAGATAACTGAATATTTTCTAATATTATGAAATCATAGACCTTTTTTGTCATAATCCTGCCAAAGGATTCATCCCAGTCCCAAATTAATTCATCTTGAGAATTTCTCAATCTGATTCCTGCAGAAATGAGAGATATGACATACTTATTCCACATTGTTTCCAAATCATTTGTTAATCCCAATTCAATGGAGTTAACCCAAGGGGACCTGGAATTATCATGCTTGTAAACATGTGATAGCACTTGTTAATTCAATGAATGTAAAGTAGAAAGCAACTCCCTTGATAACTGAAAATTATCTTTCAAACCAACAATAGGATCAACACATATATAGGCTTGAATCCCCCTGTCAACATTCGAGCTCAGTCTCTTTTTTTAAATTGGCAACTTCCTAAATAAGCCTTTCCAAACAACAAAAGAATTTGGATTAAGACTGGAAGTATCATGGATCCACTGTGTTATGAAAATCGATTTGATATATTTGCTTTTCAGAACCACGCTCCAAAGACTATCATCGAACAAGGCCCTCCAAAGGGTTTTGGCCCTTGGTGCTTCACCAAAACAATAAATGTGTTTCAGCCCTATCCTCCAACTTTTTTCAGAAGACAAATACTTTACCACGAGGATAAACGAAATTTTGAGGAATTTAAGTTGCCTAACTAGATAAAATCAAACATCCTCTTCCTTATCAGATCCAACACTAACCTTGGAATTATTTCCAAAGATAACCAATAAATGGGGATACTTTGTAAGACAAAAGAAGCTAGTACTAACCTTCCTCCTATTGAAATATTGTAACTACGAAAAATATTCTAAATGTATTTTATTGTTGTAATCTATCAGAGATGCTTTATTCCTTCGTCGGGATGTTGCTACTGTATTTGGTCATCATAGAGTCATGAGGTAAAACCTTCATTGTAAGTCGGGTCAATAGAACCCTCCAGAATATAATTTTTTATTGATTTGTGTCTTCCTAGGTGAAGTCGAACCAGTAAGTTTGTTGGGGCCGACCTATTAGGGAAAAAGTCAAGTGGAAGATAGAGTAGAGGATGTGTGTTCCTCATTTAAAACACACACACACACTTGTCTCCATTCAATACTACTTCACAAGGGTCTCCCAATTCAAGGAGTCTCGACCTCCCAAGAGGTTCCAAAGGACGAGGAAAAAATTAGAGGAAAGACTACAAATTTCAATGTTTACATTGTCACAAGATAGGACGCATTGCCTTAAATTGTCCATTGAAGAAAGAAGAATACAAGAAGAACAACAAAAGACATCATGCACACCTAGTTGAAGAGGAAGAAGGACCTTTGTAATGTCCCGGTTTGACCCCGTTACATTAGATGTATAAATTGTAAATGATCAGGGTGTGGAGCTA
The DNA here is from genome assembly GCA_001517045.1 of Pseudotsuga menziesii. Taxonomy (NCBI): domain Eukaryota; kingdom Viridiplantae; phylum Streptophyta; class Pinopsida; order Pinales; family Pinaceae; genus Pseudotsuga; species Pseudotsuga menziesii. The sequence goes on along the minus strand of LPNX010359914.1, from coordinate 1,022,232 downwards.
AAGGCCAAGGCCCCACCATTGATTGGTCATGATATGTTTTGGATTTAAAATTTGCCACCGATTGTATATCGGGGCATGCGGCATATATTATGTTGGTCATCATGTAAATATGCATCTATAATTAATTAAATGAACCCGACCAGCTACGATCGCGGCAACTAAATCGAAAGGGGCATGATCTTTTCCAAGGATAAGGATGTGGGGGAATTGTCAAACCTTGGCCAATGGGGTAAAAATCCATGTGTCATCTTCCCTTGTTTAATTCCAACCACTCTCATTAAATAATTACTGCTGGTGGTTGAGTCAGCTAATTGCTTTGGGAGTGGGGTGGCAGGACTGTCAGTCCTCACCCTCACGCACACTCCACACCCTGTTGACTTCACTATGGAGGAAAAACCAAAAACGCACTCTCCATTTGTGGCACCTCACGATTTTTCTGTTCATCCCTCACGCAGACATTTTTTCTTGGCTCCACGAGTTTGTTGAACCCCCACACAGTGCAATTTCGTGTCCTCCTGTAGTTGCTCACCTTCCCGCACTTCGAATAGTCTGCTCATTGCTTTCGCGCACAGGAATTTTTCCTGGTTTTTACCCACGTGGTTTTCCTTCTGCGGATTGGTGAATAGTGCGGCTGTATCCTTTCCTCATGGGCTGATTCGTGGGGTCTGCAATTGTTTGTTTGCTCACGCACAGGTCGGAAGACGGTAGTTTATTTCCCAGCGTTGTCTGTGTATTTGTTCCCGGTGATTTTGTTGCCCAGGACGGGCTGTGATTTTTCCCCTGCTGGAATTGTATTCGCTGTTGTGGTTGGGATTGTGTAATTCGTTGGGGTGTCTTTTCACTGTTTAAGCTGTGATAGCTAATTAATTGCCGGAGTGCAATGTTTGGTCTTCGGACTGTGAAAGAAGCAAGGATGTTGGCTTAGATTTGCTTGATAAACCTGGTGGCTGGAAACCACACAGACAGAGCTAGAGGGCTGGCCTTCTTCTCCATCACCCCTGAATAGCACTGGAAGGGAATGCAGGGCCTGAGGGACTGTGTAGCAGAGAAGGGACTGATTCCTTGTGTTGGGTGTGTTTGGGTGTCTTAGAGGTCAGGCTAGTTCTGGTGTAGGTGTTCTTGGCTCTATAATGAGCTCACCAGCTTAGCAATTAGCCTTTCCCAACTCCTTGATGGCCTGATAAACCCAAATCTGTTGGCTTGGCTGTGTGTTTGTATATCCTTGGCTATGTGTAAGCCTGCTAGTTCCCTTATTCCTTGGAGAATCATGCCCAACTCGGGGGTGGCAGCGTTGCTGAGAGATTAAGGAGCACGCTAGCCTATGGTTGGGTGGAACGTTGCAGCGACGTAGCTGGTTGCGGAGCAAAGTTTTCATAAAATAAGTAATCTTGCCCATTTTTACTTCTGCAACCTTGTATACTGTTAATGATATGAGATGAACATGTTGAAAGGATGCTTATAGGAATGCATGTTGTTTCCGCTGTGCATATTAAATGTTCATGTGTGTATGACAAACAATTGCATTGGTGCATGTTCTACTGCATTTCATTCTATTCCAGCATTCTGTTTCAGCAATTTTATGCTTGTACATGTTCATGGGGCTCTTAGCCCGGGTGCTTGAAGCTTGTAGTCGCGTCCTCTTCGCCAGTCGGAGGCATGGGGACGTGACAACCTTAAAAAAACAAGCAAAAGAAGAAGATACAGAAGAGTATGTATAATTCTCTGCACTCTTTGGGTCTGTGACACCTAGAGAAGATACATGGCTTATTGATAGTGGTGATTCAAAGCACATGACATGACAAAAAAAACTCTGTCAAAACTTGAAGAGAAGAACTCTCCTTAGAAAGTATCATTAGGAGATGACTACCAATATCCTATCAAAGGTATTGGTGAAGTAAGCTACAAGCTTGATTCTGGAACCCCCATGAAGATGAAGGAAGTCTTATATGTACCAGGTTTGAAGAAGAACTTACTTTTTATCTCAACATTAGATAAGAAAGGGTATAGGGTTGCATTTATAGATGGACAAGTACTTATGTGGCCCAAAGGAAAATCAATTGAAGATGCAGCCGTCATTGGTGAAGAAGAAGGAGGATTATATAAACTCAAGGCTCATTCGAAAACAACCCTTGTTCATGAGACCACTGGCCCAAGTGAACTATGGCATAGGAGGCTTGCTCGCATCAACTACAAAGCACTACCCCATGTGAGCAAAGTAGTAACAAGTTTACTAGATTTGAACATCGATCATGAAGGCACTTGCAAAGGATGTGCAAGAGGAAAGAATATCAAGAATCCGTTTCTGAAGAGTGAAACAAAGACTAAAGACATGGATATATTTCTTGAAAACAAAGGATGAAGTATTCAAAAAATTCAAGGAATTCAAAGCCTTAATAGATAATCATTCATAAAGAAGAATAAAGACACTAAAAACATATAATGGTGGAGAATATACTTCAAAAGAGTTTGAATCCTTTTGTAAAGAACCTGGAATCAAGAGAGAACTAACCACTCTCTACAATCCTCAACATAATGGTGTTGCTGAAAGAAAGAATAGGACCATTATGGAAGCAGTGAAGACAATGATACATGATCAAGATCTTCCTATGCATATATGGGTTGAAGCAGCAAGAACAACAGTTTATGTACATAATAGATTATCCCATAGTGCCCTTGGATTCAAGACTCCATAATAAATGTTCATGGGAAAGAAGCCTGAAGTGAACCATCTCAAGCTATTTGGTTGCTCGGTATATGTTCACATTACAAAAGAAAAGAGAACCAAGTTGGACCCTTCAGGAAAGAAGGGAATATTTGTTGGATACTATGAAGTCTCCAAAGCCTTTAGAATATACATTCCAGGATTCCATCACATGGAGATTAGTAGAGATGTAACATTTGATGAAGAAGCAGCTCTCTAGAGATCCAGAAAGTGCCAGCATGAAGAAGTATATGAAGAAGATGTACCTCCCATAAATGTAGAAGTTGCACTCTCCCCTGAAAATGAAACACCATAGGACCATGATATGCTAGAACCTCAAGAACCTCCTACTATGAATATATCATGAAAGAGAAATCATGCTTGGGTAATATAAATTATACAAGAAGTAGAAAAGTATGGAGCTCCAGAAGGCTCCACAAGAGTAAGCAAGAGATCAAAGCCATTTTCCAGTTATGTAGCTTTGATGTATGATCTTGTAGATCAAGAACCTACCAGCTATGAAGAAGTTGTACAGAATAAAGAATGGGTAGAAGCAATGATGGAAGAATACCAATCAATAATGAATAATGATGTTTGGAATATAGTTCCCAAACCAGAAGGCAAGAGTGCGGTATATTCCAAGTGGATCTACAAGATAAAGCATGCAGCTAATGGAAGTATTGAGAAATACACGGCAAGGTTTGTGTCTAGAGGATTCTTTCAGAAAGAGGGAATTGATTATGAAGAGACATTTGTGCCAGTAGCAAGGTACACTTCCATTAGAACCATCATGGCACTTGCATCCATGATTAAGTGGAGTTTACACTAGATGGATGTGAAGACAACCTTCCTGAATGGGGTTATTGAGGAAAAAGTGTACATAGAATAACCAGAAGGATTTGAAGTTGAAGATAGACGAACTCACGTAAGTAAGTTGAAGAAGGATCTGTATGAACTGAAGCAGGCTCCTAGAGCTTGGTATGGAAGGATAGATAGTTTTTTGATGAGCTTGGGCTTTACCAAAAGTAAAGCCGACCCTAACCTTTACTTAAAGGTTATGGATGATAAACTTGTCATATTGTTGTTGCATGTGGATGACTTATTTCTAACAGGAAATGAGAAACAAATTATAGAGTGCAAGAAGAAGCTCGTTGAAGAATTTGAGATGAAAGACCTTGGATTGATGCACTATTTTCTAGGTCTATAATTATGGCAGAGCCTAGAAGGAATCATTCTCAACCAAGGAAAGTATGCTATGGAAATATTTAAAATATTTGATATGTTGGATTGTAAAACCATGGCCACACCCATGGATACCAACATGAAGTTGTTATCTGATGAATCATCAGAGTTAGTGGATGTGACTCAATACCGATAGATTATTGGTTCATTGATGTATCTAATGAATACCAGGCCAGATATATGCTTTGATGTGAACACCCTGAATCAATATCTAGTTAAACCTAGATGTGTTCACTTGATAGCTGCAAAGCATGTGATGAGGTACCTGAAAGGTACGATAGAATTTGGTCTATACTAAGTTGGAGATCATGACTACATATTGTATGGTTATACAGATGAATATTGGGATGGAAGTGCCTCAAGCGAGAAGAGTACCTCAGGTAGATGTTATTGTATGGGATCCGCCATGATCTCATGGTTTAACAGGAAGTAGTTCAATGTTGCTCTCAGCACAGCTGAAGCAGAGTATATAGCAGCTTGTTCTGCTAGTTATGAAGCCATATGGATTCGAAAGTTGATTTGAGGTCTATTTGATCTGGAGTTGGATACCACAGTGATTCTATGTGACAACCATAGTTGTATAAAGATGACGGAGAACCCAGTGTTCCATGACAAATCAAAGAACATAGAAATATGGTACTTTTACATACGAGATAGGGCACATAAGGGAGCTATAAAGCTCCAGTATGTGAGTACCGATGAGCAAGTTGTCGATGTGTTGACCAAGCCTCTATCTCAAGTAAAGTTTGAATACTTCTGTGACAAGCTTGGTGTGGTTCGAAAGGACCTTCCTCATAAGGAGGAATAGTGATAATGATGATGTTATAGACCTTCCTCGTAAGGAGGAACCATGACGATGATGTTATAGACCTTCCCCTTCCTCGTAAGGAGGAACAAGGGTGATGATGTTATAGACCTTCTTCGTAAGGGGGAACAATGATGATGATGTTGCATACCCTCCTCAAAAGGGGGAGTTGGTTTATGATGTTGCAATGGGATTGTATCATCCCTAGACATTAGTTCTAAAGTGATCCGCAGACTTTGTCTCTGTGTTATGGTAGGATTGCATCATCCTTGGACTTATGTCCTAAAGTGATAGGGATTGATCATCCCATAATTGGATTTGTAGAATTTTGTCTCCATGAAGTGGTAGGATTGCATCATCCTTGGACTTATGTCTTGAAGTGATAGGCATTGATCATCTCATAATTGGATCCGTGGACTTTTGTCTCTGTAAAGTGGTAGGATTACATCATCCTTGGACTTATTTCCTAAAGTGATATGGATTGATCATCACGTAATTGGATCTGCATACTTTTGTCTTCGTGAGGTGGTAGGATTGCATCATCCTTGGACTTATGTCCTAAAGTGATAGGGATTGATCATCTTGTAATTGGATCCGTAGACTTTTGTCTCCATGAGGTGGTAGGATTGCATAATCCTTGGACTTATGTCCTAAAGTGATAGGGATTGATCATCCCATAATTGAATCCACAAACTTTTTGTCTATGTGTTGTGGATAAGATTGCATCATCCTTGGACCTATGTCCTAAAGTGATAGGGGTTGATCATCCCGTAATTGGATCATGTGTGTTGCAGTTTATGTTGATGTTGATGATGATGTTATTGATCAAAAGATATAGTGTTGTTGCAGATGATCGAGTGATCAAGTGCTGCAGAAGATGAAGATCAAAGATGAAGACTTAGTGTTGTAGAATATGATGTTCCAATACTAATTATGTTAAAGATGTTCTAGTGATTGTTCCATTTGTTGATGATTGTTGAAAACTTCCAATGGCATATAGATGTATCACCTTGATGTTGGTGAATATGCTCTCTCTCCTTGCTCCTACAATTGATGTTGTTGTTGTCAGTAGAATACCCTTCTCGTTAAGGGGGAGTGTTGAAATATTGTAACTTTGAAGAACATTCTAAACGTATTTTATTGTTGTAATCTATCAAAGATGTTTTATTCCTCCATCGGGATGTTACTATTGTATTTGGTCATCACAGAGTCATGACGCAAAACCTTTGTTGTAAGTCGGGTTAATAGAACCCTCCAAAATATAATATTATATTGTTTTGTGTCTTCCTAGGTGAAGTCGGCCCAGTAAGTTTGTTGGGGCCGACCTGTCAGTGAAAAGGTCAAGTGGAAGATAGAGTATAAATAAATGTGTGCTCCTCATTTAAAACACACACACACACTTGTGTATAGCGCATAGGAGAGAGAGAGAGAGAGAGAGAGAGAGAGAGAGAGAGAGAGAGAGAGATATATCTGCAAGGAGAAGGAGCCAATGTTTGGGGTTTTATCTTTTTGATACATCTATATAGAGGAAGTTTTGTTGGGTTTTTTTTTCCCTAGAGGGTTTCCTAGGATGAATCTATGTCTATCTTGTGATTTTGTTTCTTTCAGTGATCCTGCATATGCTATTGTTGGGAAATTGAATTGAATACTAATGATATCTAGCTAACATATGGAATCTTAACACCTCCCAAAGAAAGGAACCAGAACGTCCAATTGTTTATTCTTCGTTCAACACTCATTATAAGACAAATCCAGTCCTATTTACAATACTCATTTGGTTTAAGTAAGAACCCCAAATATTTAAAACCCAATTGAACATTCTCCATTTTAAAAGGAAAAATACTAGCAATTTCCTCATGTAAACTCTGATTATTCTCCACTTTATAACTACAAAGAAAAGTGGATTTTTCAGTACTGACATACATACCTTATGCGTTGCAGAAAGTATTGATAATCTTTGAATACCATCACCATTCTTGGAAAGACCCTCTCCCCAAAAATAAAACATCATATACACAGAGTAAATGGGAGATGAACAAATATTGCAAAAATCAAATACCTTGGATGAGTTTCCTTGATTTAGCTAAATTGATAAGTAAGACTAAACCTTCGATAATAAGGAGAAACAACAACATAGATAGAGGAAAACCCTGTCGAAGTCCTCTATTCCCATTGAAGGAAACAATAGGGATACCATTTATGAGAATGGAAAAATTTGCACTCGTCACAAAAGCCACTGTCCAGTTTACAACTTCTACCGGAAGTTCGGTCTGAAACATAACAAACCTCATAAAAGACCAATCCACTCTATCATAGGCCTTAATAAGGTCCATTTTTAGTATGAAAGTCTTCAACTTCTTCTAATTTATAGAATGGATGCATTCCTGTGCCACCCTGATGGCGTCTAATATCTGTCTATTTGACAGAAAACCAAATTGTTCCTTTGAAAGCTTTTGTTCCATAATTGGTTTGATCTTATTTGAAATGGCCTTGGTAATCACCTTATAAACCAAGTTACATAAGGAGATAGGTCTATAGTCATTAAAGGAGACCAATTTATCCTGCTTGGGAATAAGAGTAATATAAGTGGAGTTCATATTTTCAAGAACAAAACCATTCCTTCTTGATTCTTCCACACATGCCGCTAAATTTAATCCAGCTAACTCAAAGAAGTGAATAAAAAATTCCACTATCCATCCATCCGAGCCTGGACTTTTGTCTTTAGCAAATTGATGTAAAATTAATTTAACCTCTTCAAGTGAGATTGGAAAACCAATAGCTATGCCATCTTCCCCACTAAACAATCTTGGATATTGTTTAATTACCTTTAAGTGATCCGAAAGTTTGAGTTATTTTCGGGATTGTAAAATTCTTTGAAAAATGAAATTGCTCCCTGTTCTAAATACCTCTAATTGAACAAAAGAACATCATTTTTATCCTTTAGCTCCCATATGGAATTAATAATCCTCCTTTGATTCGCATAATTATTAAAAAACTTTGTATTCTTGTCACACTCTCAAGCCATACTGCTCGACTCTTCAACATCCGTGCTTCTTCTTCTTGCTTAAGTATCCTTTGTTTATCAGCCTGTAGGGAAATAATTCTTATAATTGAAATTGTTATATTTACTATTAATAATTTAAATTTAAATTCTTAATTAACAATAGATGCAAAACAAAGCACAAAATGGATGTAATATTAGACGCAACACTAATTGCAAAACTGGATGAAAAACATGACACAAAAGTAGACGTCACACCAAACGCAAAAGTGGATGTAAAAACAGACGTCACATAAGAAAAATGTGGACACAAAAATGGACATCACACTAGACATAAAATTGGACACAAAAACTAGACACAATTAATGGCTCAAAATTAGATTCAATACTAGGCCCAAACTATATGCAACAGTAGATACAAAAGTGGATTCTCAGCTGGAAGCAAAATTGGACGCTACAGTTGGCATAAAATTGGGTGCATTGTTCAATGTAAAACCATGCACAACACTAGGCACAAAACTGTAAGCAACACTTGGCGCAAAGAAAGACTTAAAAAGAGATACAATATTGGATGTAAAATGGGATGAAACATTGTATGTAAAACTAGATGCAATATTGGATGTAAAACAAGACACAACATTAGACACAAACATGGGCGCAACACTAGGTGCAAAACTAGATGCAAAAAAAAGACATCAACGGGGATGGAATAGTAGATGCAAACCTAGATGCAAAATAAGGCGTGAAATAGGATGATATTTTGGACACAAACATGGACGCAAAAACAAATGTAAAATGAGATGCAAAATTAGAAGTAAAACAAGACGTAAAACTAGATGCAATATTGGGCCAAAAAATGGATGCAAACCTAGACGTAACATTAGATGCAAAATTGGGTGCCAAACTCGACGTCAAATTAGGAGAAAAATCAGACGCAAGATTGGATGTAAAACTGGGCTCCAAACAGGGTGCAAACAAGGACATAATATTAGATGCAAAATTGGGTGTCAAATTAGGAGAAAAATCAGATGCAACATTGGATGTAAAACTAGGTGCAAACAAGGACGTAACCAAGGGCACAAAAAAGAAGCAATACAAGAGGAAAAATAGGACAAAAATAAAGGTGTAAAAAAAGACGCAAAAAATTGGGCGCAACAATGGAAGCAAAAATGGATGTTAAAAAGGACGGAAAGAAGACACAATAGACCATGTTTTACGAAATTGTACAATAGCACCATGTTTAGCATCGCATTGTTCCCCACAATTGGGAAGAAAATTACACTAAAATATGGTGCTAAATCTAGTGCTAAATCCAGCTTTTGTTGTAGTGCATCCTCGTCAGATTATTGTTGGGTGTCTGTCTAATATCTAACACAACCCTAGACAAATATCAAACACCTTTACCATCGGTTGAATAGAAACCTCGTCGGATAGAGTCAATGTTGTCGTTAGACATGCAACAGTGTTGAGTAATTATATATATATATGGCCATCTTGAAATGTGAGCAAGTATCATTTTTATGTCTAAATGTTAGCAAGTAGCAAGTTTTTATGTCTAATGCCACTTGCTAAAATCTATTTGAGGGCATGAAATGATCCAAAGCATTATGATAGTACCTAGGGGGGTGGGAGGTGATCGATAGGATGCCTAAAGATTTTAGGAACAAAGTAACATTAGAGAACCACCATTGGTGTCCTAGAAGGGATACAAATATTCTCCTTTGCCGAGCAAGGTGATATGAAAGGGTACCTCATTCTACATGATGTTGAGTCATTTAGACATCGGATCTTTTTTTGGAAGGATGTCAAATTTCAAATAGTTTTTAGATTAAAAAAAAAGACCACAAAATTATTATTCAATGATGTCTTACAATGAATAATGTGTTGCAGCATAAAAAAAAATAACTCTCAAATTTGGCCCAGTTAGTTGAAAGTAGACTAGGTCCCCAAACTTGGACTCCTTGTAACCAAGTTTGTCTCATTGAAATGGAAACTCCTACTTGGCAACATTTTTTGACCCAAGGAGAACACACGAATTGCACCCTACTTTGGCACCTACTTAATTTTTTGTTTATATTATATATAATAGTATTTACAAAATGCTCAATAGTTTAAAAATGTGGTATTGCTTCTATTGGCATGTTATTATAAAAGGAACAATATATAAAAAAATGTTACCAGCGGCTATGACATTATTGCGAGAGTTGCCAATAGAGAACAAATCTAGAAAACTGAAAGCAAAATCATTCCATCTTTACAGAAGAAGTTTGAATTTCTAGCATGCAACTCAAAAAAAACCAATACATTATCATTATGAATTATAAATATGCGGATTAAATTCTAACACTAAAAGAAATACTAACACAAAATAGTAATGAAACTATATAGTTAACAACTGCATATAAAACCCAAGAGAGTAAGTTTTTCTTTGGCATGAATTAGCTGGGATAATGCTGGTGTAAAAGATGAAGTTTCCAATGCAATTCTATTGAATGATATTTGCATCAACATCATCTCATGACAAGTGGTGTTTCATTTTCTAGGATTATCTGAGACATAATCCAATCTATAGAATTCCATATTTGTGAAATACAATATGTTCTTCAGGATGCTATATTTCATGTTTCAATGAGGCCAATGTTAATGATACAATTGAAAGATCGTGTTCATGGGAACCATAGTCACTTTACATACAAAATATTTTGCTGCAATATCACTTCAAATGTATCATCCTACAATTTCAATGGGTATTTGGGACAACCAAAAAATTTGCAAGTGTACACATTTGCAAAATATGCAGTGTTTGAAGATTTTGATATTCAAGGGTTGATTAGGAATTACGATGTGAATATCCTAATCAACCAAAGAATTGATTATATGCATTAGTGTGTATGCACCATTTTTCCCTTGGAAAAAAGCTTAATTTTATTATCATAGGAAAACAAAATTACATTCTTCGTAAACATTCTTATAGAGTGTGTGCATTAGTGTGTGCGCACTATAAATGCGATATGTCCATGGACGAGGACTCTCATTCTCTCCCAAATCTTTGTAAGTAATCTGTTCACTTGGAGACAAAAGTACATTCTTAAGAACCCATCCAAATTTTTTCTATCTGCTCCAGTAATTGGTATATTTCAACATTTGCAAAACTCTTGTTCTCATCAAGCAAATTTTTCCAATCTCTAGGTAGCAATGGTTCTGGTTTTGAAATGGCGCATCCATTACAAAAATTTGACAAATTGTTTTCTTTTGAAGTCAATGCTACCTGCATATAGCTTGCCTACAGAGAAAAATTTCAAATCAGCCATGTCAATCCCATACTTTAGTGTTGGCTATTGAAAATGGAATTTTCAAAAAAACATTGTATAGAAAATGACCAACGAGCCCAAGGGAAAGATAAAAAGGAAAAATGGTGTATAATTGTTGAACAATTGAAACACATTGATCTAAAACAGAGTAATTAATAAATGTAATCTATAAAATCCTATAATACAGACAAATATGTCCAAGATGAAAAACGATATAACTAATACATGAAGTACACATTTCAAGGACCAATCAAGGGAACAATTTCATGAAATATGATTCATCATGAAGACGTGAAGGATACATCGTATTCCTAAAATCTCTTGTAGATGTTTGAAACATAAATCACACCATAAATCTCTGCAACCTTTATTACATGATTTTCTTTCTCTATCCCAAGGGTTATGATTTGCATCATTCTTTTATGCATAGGAATACCATTTTCTACAACTAGTAATTCGCATACCTTTACTAGTCTTTATGTCACATTGTATCAAATAACAACTACACCAACCAAGAGATCCACATCTCTTATCTTCAATTTTTTTCATGCTATTTAGATTGCATAACGTTATAATCAATGCATTATATGCATTTTTCGACAATGCAATAACATCCTTGATCATTTAATAAGTCATCCTTTACATAGGATATACAACCCTTTTCAATATTTTTTACGCCTGGTTTGTAACATTTCCATCACACCACAATCATGTGGTTTAGTTTGTAACGTTTCCATCACACCACAATCATGTGGTTTATATCACTTCAACTTCAACAACCAAGAGCTCTTATGTCTCTTTTTGCACTAATTTTTTGCACATTTTGAATATGATAGATGCATGGCATCCACTTTAACTAAGGCACCTTCAATCCCTTCTTAATTCCTTATAGTTATCAATAAGCGATGTCCCATTTGCATCATTGAATGTCCCTACATATCAATAGTACCATCACAATACCCAATACTTAGCCCTCCTTGGACTAGTCCTTTAACTTGCTTATAGGAAAGCACTTTTACCATCCATTGCTTCTTCAATTACACCTTCACATAACTATGCAAGCATCATTTTTTATGCTTATGTAAACATCCAAGTCATATTACATCTAACATGCTTATGTATCACCATTGAACTATTTTCTTAGGTTTAAGAGGCTTTGACAATCATCCACATTGTTATTCATCACGTAGTTGAACCATACTTGATTGATCCATTGTGCCTCCACACCACTGTGAAAGTGTGCTTATGATGTTCACGCAATCATACTAAGTTCCTTTTACCTCCGTCATACTCCCTTTTCATCCTAACCTATTTTTCCAAGTTAGCACTTTTTCCCAACTCTATTTCATCCTGTAGCTAATTTTGAATCTCAGAATACCCACTCTTGAGACTTGCACCTAATATCTACATCCTAATCCTACGACCAATATGTTAGGTAAACCATTTTTGATAATTTCATAAAGAATTTCATATTTAATGAGAAATTCTAGAAAATACCCCTTTTATAATATTTTTTTTATCAAATTAGGTTGCAAGCCCCTTTTCTGTTAAATATCTTGGAAAGATAAAAGGCATTGGTTTATAATCAGATACAATATGATTGATATCCTACTTATACTCTTTCCAATGACCACTCTACTTTCCATTTATGAATTCAGAGTTGAAAATTACAACTCTCCAAAATCAACAATTTTACCCCAATTTACATTGTCCTTGTAGTTGCACTTATTCTAAAGGACCAATTTGTGAGACCTTTAGAAGAAAATTGGTAAAGAATTGGATTTTTTTTATATCAAGCACTGATATCCCATATGATGGTGAGGTCCAAGACACTTTCACTATTTAAATACGATGATCCAATGAAATTTTATGAAATTTTCTAATCATCAATTTTTTATTTTTGCACTTTTTCCAGACATAATTATCATTGAAAACTATAATCTCTCAAACTAAGCATTTCTGGAAAAATCGCCTCTAAGCAAAATTGTTTGGCTCAATGAATAAACAAAATGTCAAAATCATAAAATTTTCTAGTTATGAGTTATTGGGCCACATTGTCTCCTCCAAGTTTTCAAAAATTGACCTTTCGTGCAACATAATAGTGGATTTTGGTCTTCTTTTATCTCTCAACTTCATATCTTTTTGAATTTAGATTCAAGGCTCTATATTTAAGTATGTTCCTGGATCACAATTGTACCATAACAATTTGGGCCTCAACCAAGCCCCTGTTCATCCTCGGTTTACACATCCTTGTGGTAGGGTGTTGACATGTCATCACGTGTGTCTGTTGATGTGTCATTTTTCCCACGTGTCATCATGTGATGTAGCCAGGTCACCTCCATTGTTTTCCATGGTTTCTTTACCATTTGACCTTGGGCGGAAATGCATGAGCAGTATTCCCCTGCCGGAGGTGGTAGGCTTATGAGGAAGGTGGTCTTCAAAAAATGCTTTTGGAGCCATAGTAGATAAAAAAAAGGACACATGGACATGTGGTATTTGTCAAATGAGCCATCCACTTGTCGTTAACCAGTGTGTAAGTTGTTGATATGCTAACAATCACCATTATTGATCATGATGTGTCCGACCAATCTGGCTAGGCTAACGATGTTTAATCCCCTTTTTGTCTAGCCTTCAGTTCCCGTCCTGGGTCACATGGTTTGTTCTTTTAACACTTATGTGTTGCGCGCTAATAAGCCCATGGATTAGATTCTAGCACTTGGGTGCTAATTTTTTCAACACCTAGCCAACAAGCTAGCACTTGATTGATGTGGTAGGCCCCTGTTACTTTATTTACCACATTGGAAACTCCACATCACCTTGGGCCCACGTCGCACCTCCACGTCACACTACTCATGTGGAACTTGTGGGAGTCCACACGATTTTTTTCAAAATTTCCAATAGCATCTAAAATTCAGTCTTTCAACTTGTGGCTCTTATGAAATTTACACTTGGCATTTATTCATACATGGGTGGTCAACTCAATTTTATAGCTGGCCATTTCCAAGACTAAAATTTTTTCTGTTAACCAACGAATTTGTGCACTCCTGGCATTATACTCTTACTAGGAAATTTATGTTAGTTGATAGAACTGAAAGTCTTTGACACTGATGCAAAACTCTATGCAATTGTCAAGACTCAAATCTTCCATTCCCAATTTTATTTATTATTGTCTCCATGTTATTTCTGGAAACCAAATATGAGCACTCCAAACCAATATTTTATACAAGGAATTTTGTCAAATTGTATGCCTGTAACCTGCAACGTCACCCAAATTTTGCTAAAATATCATGAAATTTCCACCACTGCTCTCTGAATTTGACCCAACCGTTCGAACAACCATTTCTAATTTAGTTATCACATTGAATTTCAACAATGGAGGAGTTTTGCATTGTTTTCCCAATATTTTCCCATGCAATTTCCATCATACACTTCATGTGCAACCTGCAATTCTTCTTGTAAAAATTAAATTCCGCCCATGTAATCCTAGAGCTGCAAACCTAGGCTCTATTACCAATCTGTCACATACCCGGTGACCTCACAATGCCTTTGGACCACATGGTACTCATTTTGCTAACTGAATTCGCTTCTAATATGCAACTTCATTTTAATATTGATTTCAATTAAACATTCACAACAAAAAATATTTGTGTATATTCACTCATAAAACATACATAAAAGTTATGTCTGCTATTTCCTTAAGATTGCATTAATCATTACCATTAATTTGATTCACTTAAATCAATACGATATTAGTAATTAATACAAACGTAAATATACGCCCATGATGTATACATAAACAAAGACTTATTTGAAAATATAGCCAACTGACTGCGGACCAAGGACGTTCCTCCCATTTGTAGGCTCTGTCAAGCCATATATTTCTTTGACAGGACACCCTCGACCTGAGGATACCAATCCACAAGAGGGTATTTAGTTTCTCACTACAACTATCCAATCCCTTGTTTTCCACATGACTCCAATTTGCAGTACGAAGTTGATGGTATGGGTGATGGTGGTACAACTTGTTGCCTCCTTTCACATACCTGGGGGTTAAGCGTAGCATAAATCTTCAAGCTACTAGGTGTGTCCTTGGGGGAAAGTCTCGAGTCAAGTACTGTCATCTAATTTTGACTCCTCCGTTTAGGCCAAACTCCTAACAAAGCCAAGGGGGGTGGTCCCTAAGAAAGAGTTAAACTAAGACTCTTTATATTTTAGTTGTTAATGGCGAAATTAAGTTGTTTTAGGAGTTTTTTGGTGAATCATTATGTCACAAGGTTGATGCAAAATTGTTTTAACATTCAACAACATGTAACATGAGTATAAAGATTAATATTGACAAAATTGATAATCAAATGAAAATAAGATTTGTTATGTGCTCAAATCAATGCAATATGGAGTAAAAATGCTGCTAAAAAGGAAATGTTTTGCAATGTGTCTTGGTCAGTTATAATTATTAAAGATGAGTTGATTTAAGGGAAGGGGGATTCTCGATGTATTTATGAAGTACTGAGAATATGTTCGGAGAGATGAAAAAATTGGTTCCTCACTCGAAAATGTGGGCTGAATCAGAGTCACCGAGAAGGTGTTCAACACTACACCAACAAGGGTGTATCCTAACTGTATCTAGAGGTCACTATTCAGTAGTTCCCGCTTCCTTTGAGAAATTTTCCCAATAATGTCAAAAGGCGTTGTGTCATATTTTCACAATGTTTAGAAGGTTGCTGATTTTATTACTGTGAATTAATAATTTAGATGTGAAGAATTGATCAGTGTGTATTCCTGCTTTTGATTATCCCAAAGCTTAGGGAGAACCTGCGATGGGCAAGAGCATACACCAGAATGGAAAAATGTTTGTTCCAATTGTATACTAAAGCAAAAAATATTGTGGCAGCAAATAAAAACTAAATCCTAAAAGAATCCACAAGCTATGTGTCACTTTCTGATCATCCACCAATAATTGACAAGAAGCCTTTGGTTGGTGGAGAGAGCATACTTCATGGCAACGAGCGAGGGAACACAATTATTTAAACTATTTAAAAGATGGAGATGAAATGAAATAACTAACTAAAACAACCTTTAAAGAAAGCGGATTGTGTGCGTGTGATTGTTAGAAAAAATCAAGCGACCAAAGAGACACTACCAATCCCCCCAGGGGGATGAAGTGTGGGTGTTGTGCAGCCCAGTTGCTTTCTTTATTACTTATGATTACATTACCAGAAAAATGAAACTAAAATATGTCTTAGACCCTATAAAACAGGTCTAAATATCTATACAAATTTATGGAGTGAATGGGAATGAAGAAGAAGGGAAAAATGAAGGTTTTTTTTATGTCACGGGAGACCCAAAAATAAGATTTTGAATAGATCTTCCTGCTCTTTTTCTTTCGACCTGCTAAAAAAAAGCGAGCTAAATTATCAGAATATGATGGAATGAATGAATAAAATATAAAAAATAAAACTAATTTCAGTACTTGCAAAAGATTGGAAAAAATTACTAGTTTTTAAAGCACCGAAATGACAACTTTAGATTCAACAAAAGATTATTCTTTTTAGGCACTTCTAAATCTAAATGAACTGATATGGTAAATAAGTAGATTGAAATTATCAGACTTTTAAATCAAATCTATCAAAATTACATATTCAAAGTATGTAACCGGAAAGATGAGAGAGAATTGTTTTGAGAAGATGGAAAGCAAATTGAAGCCTTGCTTGATCTTCTTATGAAAACTTTGGAAACCCTGTAGAAATAAGATGAAACTTGAGAGATTGTCAAATAGAAAGAATATACAATTGAGTTCAACTCCTCCTTTGAAAATGTAACCTGCAAAACAAACCTATGAGAAACCCCTACATAAAAAGTTAGATCTAGTGTACTAAAAAATAGGAAATGATAAAGAGTTGAAATACAACTGGATATGAACAACTACTCTCATATCTCTTGAAATCAAAATACCAGTAATCAAGTTACAACCGTAAATTCCTACTCTATGTGTCTTAGGATGACCTTCTAAGCTAGATCTAATAGCAATTTAAGCATAAAGAAGAAACTCAGAAATTTAACAATGTCACCTCAAATATTCGCAAGCAATTGTCTCATAACAAAGAGTGGACCTCCAAAGTCCGCAATTTTATTCATCAATATAGCAACAATACAAAATGGCAAAGGTTCTTTGCATCCATCCAAAACAAAGGAGGAGAACCCTGTTTTTATAACCACAGAAGAGCTCAAACCTCGGGGCGGGGTGGGGGCACGCATTTTCCAAGTGGAGAGGAGGTTTAGGAGGTTGAGAAATGCATGGGAGGAAGGCCTGAGTGTTGGGATGAGGGGATGCCACCTCACAGGAGGTGATCCACATGTCTCGGGAGGCCTCCACCTCTCCCAACCACATGAGGGATTGTGCCTTCCTTGAGGAGAATGTGCCCCCCTTTAGTGGAGAGTTGTCTGACACCTCAAAGAGAAGGTTGGAGATACTCTCTAGGCTCATAAATGCCTCAGACAAGACCATCAACAAACTTGCCACCTCATAGACAAGTCCCAAACAAGATGCCTTTGATTTAGGATTG
This sequence comes from Pseudotsuga menziesii, assembly GCA_001517045.1. Taxonomy (NCBI): domain Eukaryota; kingdom Viridiplantae; phylum Streptophyta; class Pinopsida; order Pinales; family Pinaceae; genus Pseudotsuga; species Pseudotsuga menziesii. The sequence continues at coordinate 1,004,609 of LPNX010359914.1, read as the reverse complement.
TGGTTTTCTCCTATTTTTCCATTTATTTGACCCTCTAAGCCATTTTGGAGAGAAAATCCAAATTAATAATTGAAAATTACTAATTTGACTCTCAAAAGTGGGTTTAGGGGTTAAGTTAGGTCTCTAGCTCCAAAAATGAGCATCTCCATGACCAAATTGGATCCCTATGCCCAATTTTATGACCTTTTGAAATATTACAATTAAAATACACCTTATCGATGATTTTATTAAAAAAACTAAAAATTAAAAAATCCTAGGGGGAACTTATCGGATGTTCACGAAACTATGGACATATGACTAGCATGGTATAATACATAGACCCTAGAATTTAATAACCTTTATGAGAAAAAAGTTACCAAACTCACCATCCAGACTTTGGAGGATTTTGAGTGAAAAACTTGAAAATTATATGTTGCTTAAAACAACGTCATATAATTAACAACGGAAAAAACACTCAAGGATGATGACCTTGATGACCAAGTCTGAGAAGGCCAATCCTTTTACAAAAAAGAACCTCACGCTATGTCATTTATAACAATTCCCCCGAGGGAGTGTGAACATGTGAAAAATGGACCACAACTGGCCCTGATGAAACCATGGAACTTCTTGAGCAGTGAGTAAGAACAATTGATTTGTTCCAATGCTTGTGAAAAATCCCCTTAGTGCAACTTAGTGGATAATGCAACTAATGGTGGTTCAGGTTTGATAACAAATGATGGTTCAAGCATGGGTGAATGAATGGACCAATGGACCAGTTCGCCATAGTTATATGCATGCAGAGAGGTATCCAAGTGGCATGAAGGGTGATAGGAGCTGGCTGCATACATGGGGTTGGACACATTTTCCCCCTCTAATCCCAAGCTTAGGATAATTAACCCAAGATTATGGCTAACAAACTTTAATAAAGATGGGTTAGTAAAAACATAGGATAAAAAGAATAAATAAAGATAGTAACTTAAAATGATAAGGAACTAGGGTCATTTCTCTTCTAATCCCCTCTCACTCTCCCTCTTGTGGAATGATAGCCCCCATCTCTTCTTCGTCCTTCTTGGTCGACAGTAGTCATGTGTTTTTATATTAATTATAAAATGTACATAATTACATTATTTTGGCTACACTTGATCATTCATGATGGCTTATAGCCATTTCCATCATAATTACATAGGTCAAAAAAGGGTGTTACATACATGTTTGGCTACACCCCTTGGGTTCTCAACTTGGGATGTCTTCTAACAGAGTTGGTCAACCCTTTGTCTCTATTACTCTAGACATGGCCCCTAGTTGATTGGAAATGATTCATTTTGAGTCTCCAATAAGCTTAAACTTGTTTAGGTACACTTTTCAAATTATCTACTTGGTCAAACTCCCCCCTCATTATTATTGGTGCTTGCTATTTAACATCGATTTTTTCCCTGCCTTCCCACATCTACCTTCAACAATAGGCAAATCAAAAGGGGTGTTTTCATATAATTACCTACAATATGTTTGAGAAACCCATGGTTTCTCAACCAAAACTCGTAGAATAGTTTGTATGGAAAAACCAATTTGTCCAATAAGTAGCTTAAAGTTCTCTTATACCTTTAGGTTGTTTCCAATCAATTTAAATGAACCAGTTGACCTTTATTTAGTGGACCAAATCATGCTCTTCGTACTCATCTTTATGTTGTTGGGCTAGCATCAAATTGTACCCCAACTCACTTGTTTCCATTCCTCACATATTTATACTACTGGGATATATTGGCCCTTCAAACCTCCCACAACCTAGAAATTTCCTCAAATGGTCTTTCCTCTTCTTTAGTTTGGTTTCTCTTGTTGGATCGATTGGTTTCTCTAGGATGTCTTCGGCTCCATCCCATCTGTGCATCTTGGTATTTCAACATTGCCACCTCAAGAGAGGGTCCCAACCATTTTTGGTGAGGAAGGTACCTTCTGATTGAGGGCACCAAGCATCTCATAATTGCACGTCATAAACAAATCAATTCATGGGTGTGGTTCCCCATGTTTCATTTTATTACATATATTTGGAGGTAGTTGTCCAAACTCTATGTTGCAAGAGGTCACCAACATGCTTTCAATCCATTAAAGTAGCTTCTTACCCCTTCCTTGGTTCCTTGATGTTTGTTCTTTATCCTTAATATGATTAGGTTTCCCCCTTTCATAATTCTCATGTGTGTCCTTTAAAAACATGGATAAGATCTCTATTTCACCTAAGGTTGCTAATAAACCCTAGGATCCTCATCCTTTTGCTTGATCACCATTGTGAAAGGGATAATGAATCCAATTCTTGTTGTTTGCTAGTTTCATTGGGTTGAAATGTGGAGTTAGTTGTGTTGCAACTCTCTCTCTCTCTCTCTCTCTCTCTCTCTCTCTCTCTCTCTTACACACACACACACACACATTTATGGATCTCTTAAATCTTTACTTTTTACAAGTAGATTACGCACCCGTGGATTAAACAACAAATAAACCTTTGTTTAAATTTCTTTGATTTTGTTAATTTTCTATCTCATTTACTTGCTGTAAATACTTAGGATAACTCGACACATAACCTTAACCTACAATCCTAAGCCTCATGTAATAAGATCTCTTAATATAATCAACCTAGTGACCTATTTCACTTTCCTTCTCTCCTTCTCTACTTCTCCTTGATGGTGACTCCACTTCTCTTCCAGGCCCTATAGATTGGACCTTCCTCCTTGCGATTGCATAGTGCCTCACTCTAACCATCATGCTTAAACACTTCATGCTAAGATATTTTTGAACATGCATCGACACAATGTGAGATACGCCTGATGCCCATACTTGATATTCAAATCCTTGGCCATAATTGAAATATAGACTCACTTCCCACCCCTGAGAGGTTTGTGACTGAACTCACTAGGGAAATTATCCCCAATTCTCTTTTGATGAAATTCGGCTTATGAACCTTGCATACTATTATAAAGATTGGGATTGGAACAAAAGGCTTTTAAGAAATAAAACACATGGATTTATGCAAGTGAATAGACCATATTAACCCATGTTGGATGATTTGTAGAAAAAGTTGTGGAGGCTCGTGTACAAGCAAACCACTTAGCTCTTTCAACTTCATGATGTATGTGAACGCTTGTGGAACCTAAAGAGACTCTTTATCTAGCCCCTTATCCTCTATAGCCTAGACCTTGGCCATCACATGGTATGTTTTGGCATTCCCTAGCGCAAATTCCCTCCATATATTCATCTCAAGTACCTTAAAAGAAAAATTTGTTCCCTACTTATGCCAAATCTACCGAGGGTTGGGTCACTATATTTTGTGGCTTGCTCCTCCCTACCTCCAATTACTAAAGAGTTGCTTTCTCAATGATAAATTGTCCTAGGTGATTGAGGTTTTCAAGTAACAAACTATTGGAAATATAAGTTGTTGTTCATTTGGAAGAAACTAAGTAATGGCATTTCTAATAAGGCTTGGTTTGTGAAATATTTTTCTTTGAACGTGTGCCACTCTATATATGCAAATCATTTTTTAAGTCCGAAGGTTGAGTTGGATGTAATACACCTACACCTACAACAATGTTTCGAATACTAGGGGAACCCCTACACCAAGCATAAAGATGCATTGCCAATTCCCCAACATACTTTATCATGTCCAAAGCATCCTAGAGATCCAATATGAGGCCACAACATAGCATCGATCGAGTTGTTCCCAAAAGGTGAAATGATTAACACAATTTTCCTCAAAAAATCCTACACCACAACATTAGAATGACAAAGTATGTGGTTTTCCCCTACCTTTTTTAGATAGAAAAACTCGAGAAATGATGACTAGGAACCCATTATTACCAATATTGCTAGAGTGAAATGATCATCGAAACTTGATCCAAGGGACAAACATGGTCACTTACTAATGAAAATTCCATCATAACAAGTGCTTAAATTATCTTTATGGAAATATGCGACCTTTACTTTTGGTGTTGAATTTTATAGAATTTATGGTTATAGGCCAATTGGTTTCTTGGAGGTTATGGTTTTGTCACAGTAATTTTTCCAAGCCCTATGCTATTGGATAATTTATAGAAATCTTTGACATTTTTGATAGATTATGCTTTAGTTGGTGGTTATTACTGTGCACCAGCATTTTAAATAAAAAATGCCTAAATGCCAATATATTGTTCATATCAATAATTAAACAAATATATAAAAAAAAAAATACATTAAGTTGCATTTTATGACTATAAAAATAAACCTATCATTATTATTGATCAGATTTTATAAACACATAAATTAAAATTTTCAAGAAAATATTATTCATTAATAAAATTGATAGCTTAATAGCCTAATAGATTCAAAGATAATAACTCTTTATAGCATATCTCACACTTATAATTTAAAAGTTTCTAATCAATGCAATTTACATCGAAACAATAATATCCATGCATCCAAGGGAACTTATGACCCTTCATGGTTTTCTCTATATCCATGAAAAAAAATGCAGTTAAACATTTAGTTGCTCTATACATTAAACTAGAACTAACATAATTCATTATACTATCACATATGCTTTAAACTAGAATTAGCATGATCTATTAATCTATCAAATATGCACTAAACATGATCCATCATCACATATGCATTCATAGATTAATCTATCACATATACATTAAACTAGAATTAACATGATCCATTACATTAGTTATGAACTAAACGATCATCGAGACATGCATTGATAGATTAATCTATCACATATACATTAAACTAGAATTAACATGATCCATTACAGTATGATCTATTAATCTATCAAATATGCACTAAACATGATCCATCATCACACATGCATTCATAGATTAATCTATCACATGTACATTAAACTAGAATTAATATGATCCATTACATTAGTTATGAACTAAACGATCATCGAGACATGCATTCATAGATTAATCTATCACATATCCATTAAACAAGAATTAACATGATCCATTACAGTAGTTATGAACCAAACAATCATCCAGAAGAGCATCCATCATTGAAAGAAAAAAAGAAAAAATAAAAGCGTGGTATCCAAAATCAAAACACTAATAAGAGCTTTTCTTTTCATTAGTAACTTTTACCAAGGTGCATCTTTCACCCGTTTATACTAGCAAAACTAGTCTACTTATCCCCAAAGTGAGGAATGAATTCAAAAAGTGGTTATGTTTTTGGTTACTTTTAAGACTTTTTTTTTTATAAATTTTTTGTCATCCCTCAGATCTAACACTAGGACTATACCTCTAACACTTTACTGGCATGCAAGGTACAAGATAAGCTGGAGATATACCATCAATATTATTATATCACTTTTGCAAAAGAGGATATCAAATTTTATATCAATATTATTATATCACTTTTGCAAAAGAGGATATCAAATTTTATATTTTATTGTGCATTAAATACAGAAATAAAATGCTTAGGAAACTGAATGAAAACTGACCCAATCTTAAAAGTATCAGTATATTATTATATCACTCCAGCCAAGCCTCCCTCTTTACATACTATCTAAAAGATGGCTCCTCTATGCCGCCCTTCACGCCACTGTTGCCTTTCTATATGGGTTGATCCCTATTAAATAATGGGTGATATATAAGGGAGCACATTATATGTTTTATCTCTGCAAACATCGAAAGAAGAATGGCGTAGAGCCCAGAGAAAATGAAATGAAAAGAGAGAACAGGTATATTAGAATTTAAATAATAATAATGATGTTGAGTGATTGGTTGGATTGATTCTTACAACCACTGGCAGGGGAATAGGTATGAAAGTGGAGGGGGCAGTAAACTCACTTTGGGAACTTACTAGCTTCCTGCAAATGAGGATATCCAATTTCATTATCCATCAGATACAGAAAGAAAATGCTTAGGAAACTGATAGAAAACTGGTTCAATCTGAAAAGTATCATTATAATTGAAAGCGTGTTTCACTACTGCAAAAGAGGATATCAAATTTCATATAATACAAAAAGTAAAAGACGAGGAAACTGATAGAAATCTGGGAGGAAGAAACAGTCTCAAAAACCTCGCTTTCTGTCCAAAAAGTATATATATATATATGAGAAACGTTTGCCCAATAAAGCTGCAATTCTAAATTGCATGCCTAGACTAATTGGAATATTCCTCTAACACCATGATGGGAACAAACAGTCTCAAAGACCTTGTTTTCCATCCAAAAAGTATATATAACCTTGTTTTCCATCCAAAAAAAATATATAGAGAGAAACGTTTCCCTAATGAAACCGCCATTCTAAATTACATGCCGAGATTGCAATTGGACTACTCCTTTAACACCATGAATAAAATCCCTCGATATATTAAAGGAAATATAATAACATTCCTCATTGATATGAATAGATAACTGGATTTGTTTCTGCAAATATTCAGTATACGCTGACAAGACAAGCATGTCTTTTGCAAATATAATAACATTCCTCATTGATATGAATTGATAACTGGGTTTGTTTCTGCAAGTATTAAGTATAAGCTGACAAGACAAGTATGTCTTCACAAGCAGTTCAAACTGTGTCAAGTAAAATAGCAAGTTACATATACAATTGCAAGAGTTCAAAGATTGAGAACATAAGTTGCTGTGTTAACAACAAATCAGTATTCATTATATTTTTCTCTTGAGAGTACAAGAAGAGCCACACATTAAAACGCAATGAAGTACAGGAAATAAGGTGAGTTTGAAACGTAGGCTAAACTCTAGTCCAAACGGCCCACTCCCAGTCGGTTTTCCTAGAATTTCTATTGATGATTTGCTGGAAATTTAAAAACTGAATTCCATGTAGTAATTTTTGCAATCTCAGCAATTGATTACAGAACCCTAGGGTCTTAAGTTCATTTTGAACTGACGGAGAGTTACAACTGGAAATTTAAAAACAGAATCCCATGAAGTAATTTTTGCAATTGATTACAGAACCCTAGGGTTTTAAGTTCATTTTGAACTGACGGAGAGTTCCAACTTGAACAATATATAGTTCAGAATTTGCAATTTTACAGTGGCCGGATTTCAGCGCCCCACTCCCAGGCTGTTTTTCTAGAATTTCTAGTGAATATTCTATCATCTGATCTGCTGGAAATTACAAGCACTCTTCTTGTGCTAAGAAAGCTATAGGATTGTTATAAAGTGGAGCGTCCATGTACATCACTTCAACTTAAGGTTCCTTGTGCTAAGAAGCAAACATGAAACAGAAAAGTAATACATATGAAAAATTCACTGAAGAAGATAACTTTTAAACAGAAAATTATGCCTGAAAAGTTTACATTCAATGTGATGCCGAAATCTGAGACAGAACTTTACAAAGCAAAAATTCACTTAAGAAGTTAACTTTATAAAAAAAAATTGTACAACTGCTATTAAACAATTTGAAGCAACCCAAATGGTGCATATTAGATTTTAAACAATGAAAATACTATCTAAAGATTTCAGCTGGATTCAAACCAAGTTTTAAGGAATTTGAGTGTTGTGTATCATATTCTCTGTATCTACTTGTTTGTTCATTTGTAATAAAGAGATATCAGCCCAATCAACCGCATGTGCTAAAGGCGTTGTTAAATGGTGATCAGAGATAGTAGAGGTGGTATTCTAATCTAAATCCTGCTATCCTGCCGCAGATAAATTATAATTTCAATAGAATATCTGAAATCATAATAATTACATAATTGTCATATCAATAAATATATCTGAAATAATAATATTTTGAAGTTGTAGTTTTATACTCATTCAATATGTTAAAATAATTTGAATACCTATCTCCCCATGGCTGTAAAACACAGATTGAGGTGTAAAATACATACTACTCTCTGTACAAATAAATATTATTAAATTTTTTTAATAACTCTAAAACTCTACAAAACAATTTGACAATAATGTTTGGAATTTCTCTGTGATTTTAAGAGTTGCCCAATAGTTGTATCTTCCATGTGTTTTCTATGAGAACATATCCACTAAATTCTGTTTTCATTTTCACTGAATTCTGTTTTCTATGAGAACATATGCACTGACTTCTGTTTTCTATGAGAACATATCAGTGACTACATCATGCTCATATTAGGTCTGGACAGAAATGTCATATATTCAGATGAGGAAAAGTTCTGTCATTATTACACAAGCTGTTCAAAGATTAAAATGATTTTTCTCTTCTTTGAGCCCTCGAAAAACTGTTACTTGGCTAATACAATACGATTCAATTGGTATCAATGGTAAAATTTAATAAAAACAAGGCAGAGTTTTGTGTCATACACTTTTATATATTTAAAAAATTGTTAGCCCCAAGGGTTAGGTCAATTGGTAAGACATGCGCACACTCTTTCGGTACGAGGGAGAGGTCACGGCGGGTTCCAGCCGAGTCCTTCGGGGTTAGGTCATTGTTGCAAAAAATGATGCAATACAATGTTCATACACTTACATTATATAAGAAACTTTTTTATTATATTATATAAAAAAAAAATGGGTTGCAACAACATTGAAAAAAATAACGACTGACCATTACATGGAGTTTGTGGAACCTTCAATTACATAACAAAAGCTTTCTTTAAGCTTTTGTGGGATAAAAGGTATGGATATTTTATTGGTTTTAATTTTTCTAATACTTTATGATAATATAGAGTATATTATAATCTAAAGTTATTAGTTCAAATAATTTTTATTTATATTTATGAGTGAATATTTATAATAATAAAAAATTTATTGTTAAATTTTATAATATTTTAAAAATTATACTAAGATTTTTTTTTAAATGTATGATTTTTTATTTAAAGTGTTTATATAAATATTTTAAAATAAATAATAATATATTAATAAAAAATAAATATGTTAATGTTCATTTTATTTAAAAAAAAGTCAAATATGTTAATGTTTATCTTATTTAAAAAATAAAATATTAAGATGAAGTTTTAAGTAAAAACTATATATATATATAGAAAGAGATTGTAAATAAAAAACATAGATTTATCTAAATTTTGAGATTTAGTTTATAAAAATTGTTTAGTTTAATTTAATCTTTATTCATTCTAATATTTTTTTAATTTGAGCTTTAGTCACCAAGTCTTAATTGTGTAATTTTTCACATGAATTATATGCTTAATGACTAATTTGTTACATGAATTGTATGGTTTTATATATTTTTTGAGGTAGAGGTAAATGAATAGAGAAAAAAAAAATCAAAATGCATATAGGTATATGCAAATTTAAAGAATTTTACATTTTGTTTTGTTGATAATGGTGTCTTACAATTTGTTTTCATGACTTTAGTCTTGCATGTATACATCAAATGCACATGTTGTTTTTTTCCAAGCATGTATGAAGAGTAATTATAGAGAAGGAAGTTGGCACTGGGCATGGTTTTCCTTTCTCCTTTGTTCCATAGTGCACAACAAACCTGACATATTTATGAAATGTCTCTCACTACATATTATTACCTAATGCAACCAAAAACTACATTAAAATTAAATATTGTCATTACCTTGTGAGATATTGACTAGACTGTAATGGTTCTCATAGTGGCTAGATCCATAGGGGGTTTGGTGGTTGTATGGGTTAGTGATGTGCCACATGGCCCCTATTACTCCATCAATTTCTTAAGATGCATAGGTAGTGTCTCTCTCAAAAGGACAAGGGTGAGGAGAATCCGTAAAGACCATGTATAAATACCTTGATTGGGCATAACTTAGGTAAAAATGTTGTTCCTTGAGGATTACTTCATCTTTTGTATAAGGCATGATGCTTGCTACATATTTGTCTATCAAAAATACAAGAAGTTTCAAAACTAGTATCGAGGGAGTTTATCTTTGACTTCAATCTTACGTAGGCTTCATCGCTAAAACAATTTGTGGATGTGATCCATGATGTGGGTAGAGGTGGTTTGACAAAAGTTAGGGAGGAGTTTCAATCATATGTCATGGAGGACTAGTAACAACAAGAAAGTAAGAAATGTATTTTCAAGAAATGCATTTTCCACATATGTAAAGTGCATATGTGACCCATTGGCTACATTTATGTATTCATTTAGCTTATGGTCCAATTTAAGAGTTTTTTGAAAATACAAGCTAGATGATTTCTTAAGTAATGCTATTTGGAGAACACCATAACTAAAAATTCATAACATGATTGGATTTGACTTCACCTAGTAATCCCTTGAACTTCAGAATATTTGAGGGAAGCAAGCTCAACATTGATGCCCAAGATGGTTCATGCAAAATGGTGTCTTTGGCTAGTTTTGTTAGGTGTGGGAGATATAATGAAGCCATTTATGGAATATTTGGGACAAAGGGGGGCGGGGAATGGGGGTTGGTGGTGGAACATCAATTCCTACTTTTAGTGGTGTTGCTTGACTATGTGATCCGTGTGGCGATGAATTCCTAGGAGATGTTAAAGTTGGGAATGTTGGTATTTAACACATGAACTTGTGGGTGGATAATTCTCATGATAATTCAATGGAATTAAAAAGGATAATCGAAGAATAGATGAAACCACCAACATTACATCCACATCTATATACCAGGGGAGAATAATTGTCCAAGTATAGAAACAAAGATACTAGGAATTCCTCCAAACAATAGAGGAAGTGCCCATAATTGACATGAATGTCAAGGTAACTGAGAGTTCTTTAGGCTTCTTAATTGTATTTATTTCTATATAATCTAAAAAGGGAATCTTGGGGGGTTGTGCTACTATGAAGAAAATGTCTACTGGAAGAAAATTCCTAACCAAAGAAAAATATGTCATCGAGTGAAGTCTAAACATAGAATCATTGTAAACTGTAGGATCTTTTCTGTGGCAATGATCTTGCATTTTTCATGGATCCATAGTGTACTTGATTTAGCATTCATGCTTTGTTACACCTGGTCATGGTGTGCCCACCTCAAGAAAGAGTGTATTATGGTATTATTAGTCTTTTCTTGCAAGTACTTTTCTTGTCCAAAGTTCAGCATACTCTACTAGGTTCCACTTGGAAAATTCCTCCATGATTTGTAATGTATTTCAATGATTAGCCTTCCTTTCGACCTCATGAATTAAGGGGCATATGTTATAGCATTATTTGACACCTGAAAGTCCTCCATGCCCAGTTGGCCTTCATACCTAGCAATTCAAGTGTTTTCCAGCTACAAGAGGGGTTTTTAGCCTATGTTTCTACATAGACACGTCTTCCTTGAGGAAGAGTGCATCTTAGATGCGAGCATATACCTATGGATCTCTAAGTGCATGACTTTTCATGCATTTATAAGCAAGATCCATGATAATTGTACACCTACACTTGTTGGAAACCCACCACCAAGTGTCTCAATCACCTTCTAAGGGTTACAAATTGAGGTATATAGCTAAAGGAATACAACTATAGAGAGTCATTATGTTCCCTCATGATGGACAAATAATCTTCAAGTCCACATATATTCCTCTCACTGGTTTATATAATCTATGTGGGTTAGGGACCTAAACTCCCTTTGTTTTGTGAAATTTTTCCCTTGAAGAGATGAATCCTTCAAGGAAGAGGAATTTTTGTATTGAACTTGAATTTACTACAAGAATTCAATTTCAAGTCATTGAAAAATTATTGCATATCATGAAATGGGATATCTCGTTAAGCTTAATTGCATTGTATGCCATTTCTATTTGAAATGATAGCTCATTAAATCCTATCAATTGCTAATATCATATAATATTTAATAACATTCAAGCATCATATTGAAAGCAAGATAGATGGAAATATAGATGCAAAAAGAAATTGTCTCTCAAATGGGAAACCTCCAACATGAATAGAGCTCCAAATACAATAATGCTCACTTGAGAACTCAATATATAGCTTCTACTACTATATATATAGTTTCTAATTGACCAAAACCCTAAAAACTTATTGGACCTCCATCAATAAGGCCTCAACCACTAATCATGGATCTTCTCTAATGAAACAATTTATATTTATTGAGTTCACACTCTACTACCTCATGGGGCCTTATTTAATAAATACAACCCTCAATATGTTTAGTGACAATATATTCCACTAACTATGGGAGCTAGGGTGAGACCCTAATCATGGGGTTCAATGTTTAACAATACATGCATTTGATTCACAAACCATTTAAAGATGGTCATTTTGTGAAATGTTCAAGTGTTTGCAAGTTTGCAAATGACAAATCTTCCAAAAGCTCAAGAAGTGTTTCACGTGTACAAAAGAGGACATTTTGTAACGATGTGAAGCATTCACAAGAGCATAGGAAATTATTTTGTGGGTTGTGAATCCCTTGCAAATGATTTCAAACAAATGAGTTTTAAGGGATTTGATCTCAAGGTAAGAAAAGGGATGCTTTGATATATTCAAAGGACCAAAACACCTAAACAAAAGTGTACCAATTTTTTTCAAAAACTCACAAATGCTCAAGCAAATAGAGAAATTGGCTAAGTATGAAAGCCCTCGTGTTAAGTGATTTTGCAAACTTACAACTTTCACATTGACCTTCGATTTGCAAATGATTTTTTTGCAGTGCATAAAGGAGAGCATGCTTTCAAATTAATGGTTGCACACTTAGCTTCAAATCCAACTTTGTTTCCTTTTTATAACCTATGAAATTTTGACTATAAAGTTAGTGAGGGGACCTTAACTATGTGTTTGCATACTTGTGAACCATGGATTCAGATTTCACTAGTTGCATTGAATTTGCAATCTTGAATACCTATATGAGGCCTACTCTAAATGTTAAAATCTCATTTTGGTTGGGACAAATATTTTCATGCACCTAAGTATTTTTTTAATGGAAGTCTATGCACCCTTCAAAATGATGTTCTACCCAATATGTCAATTCCTCTAATAATTTTTCTTATAGGTTTTTAAGACACTAACTAAAACTAGCATGATCCATTAATCACTAAGAGATTTAAATCCACAAAAAAAATCTATTATTACTTGGAGCACTTGATATTGAACATTTGGTGAAAGTGTCAATTAATATTGAAATTTAGTTGAGCCTAGAAACAAAATTGTATAACACTTTCACACATGTGTCAAGGTCATTCAAATCCAATAAGTGCAAGAGAAAAATCTGTAATACATGCAATGCATTTAATTCGATGATGTGAGGGCCACATATTATTATGATTGCAATTTGAAACTAAATGATCAAGCATGCATTTGATAAAAAGTAATCTAATTAGCAACAAATGGTCATCAACTACTAGCACACAAATGGCCCTCGATGAGAAAATAACCCCTCTCACTCTAATTAAACTAAAACAAAATAAAGTTAAATAAAGCAAGGAAAATGAAAATAATTTATTTTTAAAATTTAATAAAGCAATACCTCTATCAATAAGATTTATTTTTAATTTACATAAGGATTTATTTTATTAATTTTTAATATAAATAAACTTTACCTTTTATTTTCTATATATATTTTATAATGTTTTATTTTATTCTTTCAATTCAAAATTTTAAAATAATTTTAATTAAGGGTTTTTTTGGCAATATAGAATGTATACATAAACTCAAAAATATTATTGTTATTATTTATAGTCTTGAATGTTTTACAAATGTAGAATTTATTACCTTTAAAGTTTTAAAACCTTAATTTTAAATGTCAATTTTATATTTTAAGTTTAGCAAAATCATTATTTTTTTTTATCTTTTTTCTTAATAATTAATGTGATAATTTCCACAAACCCAAATTAAAGGTTTTACATACTAAAATGAAAATATTAACCCAAACCAAATCCTTATTATGATGTTTTCATACTTAATCACAATTTTTTATTATTATCAATGATAATCTCTTAGAAAAAAAACACTTACAAATATCTTTTAGGAAAAAAAATAAAAAACAAATAAAGATAATATTTTATTAAAAAAACACTTAAGCTTTTGACATATAATTAATTAAATCAAACAACCTTTACCATAAAACAAATCTTATGAACTTTCTTTCATTTTAAAATTAACATAGTCGTATAAACATTTTTCATAAAAAGAAGGCCTAAATTCCTTCCTTTTTTTTTCAGGAAGAAAAAATCAGTCCTTGTTATTCTTATTAAGAATCAAAGGGCCTTGGTAACAGCTGCCCAAAAAAGGGAAAACATCAGCAATGTATACATCAAAGACGATAATGAGTCACGTCCAATCGCAGCCAGGGGGAAAGGAGTGCAATGGCAAGTGATCCCATCAGAAATCTGCCTCATCATGTAAATGATCTATCTCCATCATTCCTATCTATCGGGAAACATAGGACCAGAGCTGCGGTCCAAAAGAGACACTCAGTCAACATACAGTACATGTCCAAAAAAGGGGAGAGATCCCCAAAACAAGTTCAATGGAGCTAGAAGGAATCACTAGTGACCAAATGGTCATCAAAAAATTCATAAAAACATCCAAAACCTGGAGAGAAAGTGAGTGCTTGTTTTGAAAGACGGTCTGCAATCCCATTGTATTCCCGATAGATGTGAATGATGGTGAGATCTTGGAAGCTTTTAAGAAGCTTTTGTGATTCCCTGCACCAGTGAAGGAGCTCTGGTGGGGAGAGAGCAGTAATACCTTTAGCCCAATTGATAATGACCTGTGAGTCACCATAAATACAGGATAAAGGGATTCCCATCATTTGGGATGAGTGCAGAAGTGCCCATAGGCCTAGAAGTTCTGCTTTAGTATTGGATCCATGTCCAACCCCCAGCGCAAAATCTAGACGGTGATTCTCATTAAGATACAAGCAAAACCCAATTCCTACTGCTGAAGAAGTAGATGCTCCATTGAATTAACCACATGGGAAAATCATGAGTGGTCTAGGCCCGATCTGTCTGCCTAATTTTGTTTTACTTCCCTTTGTGACAGGCCGAGAGGAAGAAATATGTGCAACATTTAAAATCTGGTGCATAACACTCAAAATATTAACCTTATTACCATAAAAAACAACTCTGTTACGAGCTTTCCAAACAGCCCAAATCGCAAAATGAGGGATGAAAAAAAGAGCCGAGCTGCGATGATAGGAAGAGACCCAATCTTCAAAAAAATCTAAAATAGAGTCAGCTATAGGAGGTAAACTCAGCTACAACTGATCACAAACAGTCCCCAATATACTTCTCCATATCGAACAGCAAGTGAAAATGTGGTGGACAGTTTCTTCATTTGCAAAACACAAGGAGCAAATACCTGGCCTGATTTTCCCTCTTTTCTGTAAATTGTCCCAGGTGAGAATTTTATTTTTCAAGACCAACCATGTAAAACATCCTATCTCCCTTGGTAGGAGACTCGACCAAAGAGAAATGTACAGTCGACTGCCCAGATCTGGTTTGTTTGAATTGACAATGCATTCATAGACTTTATCATCAGAGATCATACCATTAATTTTATTATATTCCCATATCAGCGAGTCAATTTCCGTATTTAAGCGAATGCCATTCAGATCTAGGTACCTGGTAAACGAGTTCCAAATATTTTTCCAATCACCTTCCAGATATAATTCTTCAGTAGTGAACCAGTAGTGAAGAGCATATGGTAAAGAATTATGGGCCTGAGCAAGTGTTTTTATTCCCAGGTCCTCCAGATATGATCTAAGATCTTCAGGAAAGTGGAAAGAAGCAGGATTGCCAATCACAGGATCAATACCAATCAGTATATCATTACCATTCCCCACTTGCCAAGTAATATGGGATCCCATCCAGGGTAGAGTTTGAATAAAACCCCTCCAGATAGCTGATACTCCCCTTGTACTGAAATTTTTCTCCCGGAGCCAAGAGATTACAGTGGTTTGCCTCAAATATTTTGAGATAAGTACTCGATGCCAAAGACTATCATTGAAGAGGACTCTCCAAAAAATCTTAAGACGGAGAGCAATGCTGAACCAATGGAGATTTTTTATTCCCCATCCTTCAAATTTCTTTGGCCAAGATCAGTCCGAGCAGCAAGCAAGGTGATATTTACGAGTATTCCCTGATGATCCCCATAAGAAAGCAAAGGTATTCTTGAAGAGTTCCAGTGCCCAAGAGGATAACATCATCAACAAAGAGAAGGTGTGTCAGGGTAAGAGACGAGGTGATTTTGATTCCTCGAATTAGACCATGGCTTCAGGAATCAGCAATTAACAAACTAAGGCCTTCAATGACAAGGATGAAGAGTAGGAGAGAAAGAGGGCATCCTTGACGAATGCCATGCGAGGCAGGAAAAAAATTTGAGGGGGTGCCATTGATAAGTACAGCAAAGGTTGCAGAGGAGATACATCCCATAATCCAGTTGACAGTTTGAAGGGGGGCATCAATCTGTATCAGAATGAGGCAGATAAAGGTCTAATTAACCCTGTCAAAGGCCTTTATGAGATCAAGATTAAGGATGAAAGCACAGAGATTTTTAGATTTTATAGTGTGAAGAGATTCCTGAACAATACCAATGGGATCAACGATCTGGCGATTTTTGAGAAACCCATATTGTTCCTGAGATATGCCAGAGTCCAGGAAAGGCTTGAATCTGACCGCAATAACTTTTGAGATAAGTTTGTACAAAAGATTGCATAGGGAAATGGGTCTAAAGTCAGCAAAGGTCTGCGGCTTGTCCTTTTTGGGTATGAGGGCAATAAAGGTAGAGTTCAGAGAGCTGGGGATGTTACCCGTAACTCTAGTCAAATCAACAGCTAATAATAGATCTGTCCCCAAAAGATCAAAGAAATGCAGGTAGAACTCTACAGGCCAGCCATCAGGGCCTGGGATTTTTTCTTTTTTGAAAGAATTTAGAGCATGTTCAACTTCCCCAAGAGTAACCTGACAGGTAAGAGCTATGGCCTTCTCAGTAGGTATCATCCAGGGATAAAGGAGAATTACCTTAAGCTGGTGATATAGACTCGTTCCCCCATCATCTTTGAAGATATTGGCAAAATGAGATTCACCAAGGTCTTTTAGTGAGGTCTCATCCTCAAAAGTAGTACCTGCCTCATCTGAAAGGGACCAAATAGTGTTCTGGTTTCTCCGACCTGATGCAAGCATATGAAAGTACTTCGTATTCGAATCACCCTGTAGATCCCATTTGGTTCTACTTTTCAGTTGCCAAGTGAGAAGAGAATGATTCAGAGTCAATTTCCTCTTTGATTTGAGATGGGTGAGTTGTGCCATATCTCTCGACGATAAAATACCACTATAAGAGCTAGCAAGGAGGGAGGAAATGGCTTGTTCAATTTTGAGTAAGTCCTCATCCATCCGGATCTGCTTTTTCTTGATCCACAGTTTGGCTTCAAGTTTGAGAGTGCGAAGCTTGAGATGGAGAGAGTCAATTACAGAGTCAAAGTCAAGCTGTGAGAGGAGAGGCCATTTTGAAGATACCCAGTCTGTAAAATCATGATCATTGAGCCAAGACTGATTAAACTTGAAAGGGTAGTTAAAAGAGGTTCTTTGCTTGTTCCACTCCAGAATAATAGGATAGTGGTCTGAGATGTCCGAACAGTGTGTCCAGACTCTATGAATCCCTAGGGAAGGGATTAAGGAACCTGAGATCAAAAAACGGTCCAGTCTTTTACTAATGCCTCTTGATCCATCTCGGCCATTACGCCATGTAGGGCCTGTAGATGGGGGGCCAAATCCCGTAAGTCAAGTGTATCAAATAGAGATGAGAAATACCCAAAAAGGGGGTCCGGTGAGGGGTTGTGTCCCCAAACCTCCGAAGAGTGCAAAGTCAGGTTAAGATCGCCACCAAGAATCAGATTGGGGGTACTGAGAAAGCCACTGGTGAGAGCATTTTCCCAGAAAGATTCACGGTTTTTATAGGGACCATAAGTATTGAGGATAGATAATGGATAAGTGAGACCTCGAAAGGATGCCTGAAGGAGGATTCCAACACAATTATGATAAGCACGGCACCTGACTTTGTGTGGGTTATGATAAGCACGGCACCTGACTTTGTGTGGGTTCCAGGCTGAGAGGATACCACCAGAGAGTCCTGAGGCATCGATTGCACAGTACTCCCAAGATGGGAAAAGCTTGGAGAAATCCAATAAAGCAGGAAAGGTGCTGCACATGGTTTCTTGAAGAAGAACCATGTCTGGCCTGAGAGAGTGGAAGAGAGAGCGGAGGCGATGAAGTTTGGCCTTGCCTCCAAGGCCCCTGACATTAAGAGAGATTATCTTCATGGTGCATCGCGTTGGGGAGACAAGGCTCTAAGTCCCCGGGGAGGAAAGATACCATCAGCTTCATTTAAGTGGGCAGAAAGAGGAATGTATAGGGGGGAAGCAAGGGAGAGATTCAAATGAGACTTGTTCCCCTTTTTTTCCTAATAGTTACATTTGTGAATCGTATGGAGTTCAAAGGTAAAGTTGTGGGAGAGGTAGGAGTAGAAGCTGTGAAGATGGAGAGGGTATGTTTGAGGGAAGGATCAGAGAACGAAGGTGAAGTTGTAGGACTGGTGGGGAAGGTAGGGAGTACGGGTGATGTGACCCGGGTCCCCAAAGGGGGAAACTCAACTAATGAGGAAAGAGAGGGTACAGGAGCATCCAGATCAGAGGAATTCAGGGACAGTGGAGTCGAGACCGTCGCAGTAAGTGGTAGGGGATCGCCAACAGCTTCCTCAGGAGGAGGGTAGGGGGGAGAAGCCACCCCATGCAATGCATCAGCCAACGGAGAGGTGGGAAGTGCCTCTTGTGAAAAAATAGGATGCCGGGAGGCGTTAGACAGAGATTCATTAGAGTGAGACAATATAGGAGAAGCAGACACCCCATGTAGTGGATCGGCCAACGGAGAGGTGGGTAGTGCCTCTTGTTCAAAAATAGGAGGTCGGGAGGAGTTAGATAGAGATTCCTTAGAATGAGACAATATGAGTCCATCAATATCATTTAAATAAGAGTCTGAGACATAATCTGTAGGAAAGGGAGATGTATCAAGAGTACCTGGTGGCGACTGGGTTTATCTGCAGTTTTTTAAATCAGTAGACTAGAGAATGTCAGAGCCCGAGTCTTCATTATTCGAGCGAAGTGTAAGGCAATGTCACCTCAGATGTCCGGTCTCGTGACATAAACTGTACCTGAAAGGAACTCTGAAGTAATCTAACTTTTGAATAAAAAGGCATTCCCCACAGAGAACTTCCACATCAGCAGGTAAACCTGAGGATACATCCATTTCAACCAGAACTTTTGCTACCCTTTTGTAAAAAACCAGGAGGAAATCTGTCTCAACGACCATGAACCTTCTGATGGTATTTGCAATACCTTCCAACATATTTTTATTCCACAAGGGGAAAGGTAAGTGGGGTAGTAAAACCCATAAGGGTCGTTTTGCTATCTGTTCTTTAATAGGATCGAACCGTGGATGCCAGCGGTCCAACACCAGAGAGCCAGTCCCCATTCGCCAGATGCCTTCCAAAATTTTCGAACAGTGAATCTCCTCAAGAAATACGAATACTATCCAACCCCTGGATAATAGACTAATCGTAGGAACATAGTCTATCAGAGGCTTCCAGTTCGCAGTCGCCCACTATATCCATTCCATTTTTTTCATGCGGGCATACTCTAAACGCCCTATCGGTGCATGAGAGCATAGGGCAGACATTCTATCCATATATATATCATGTCCTAGTACAAACCAGTATCGCCCCTCCTGGGCCTTGATGCATTTTGCATTTCTTTTCCGGCGAGACCGAGGCAGAGTGGTCTGTTCATGCATTTTGAAATGGTAGCTGTGACCAAAACAGTAGGCTTCCATTTTGTAGAGTCCACCTCAGCAGTGCCCCAAGTGGTGACGAGGAGCACGATGGCACCAACGACCTTGTCCTCGAGAGCCAGGTCACCAATAAGTCAAACCCTTGAATAAAAAATGATAAAAAACTGGAAGAAAAAACATGTTCAGAAACCCTAGACCATGATGGCGATATGTCCTTCTCTGCACTATAAAGTCAACCCCTTGTAAAGGTGAGAAAACCCGAAAACAAACCCTGCTTTGAAATCCTAGATGAGTGTGACCGAATCGCTAAAACTTAAAATATAGCCCTACTGGCATCCCAAGTTAAAACCAATCGTGTGGGAAGGTGACAAAGTGGGTGTACACCGGAATGATGCATAGGACAAGTGCTGTTGAGACAGGGCACGTGATACCCTACACCCCGAAAATCCAGGGTTCCAAGGTCAACCATGCCCGACAAAAAGACAATCAGGAAGAGGAAAAACAAAAAGGACAATGAATACCAAGCAAGGTGTCTGTACCCGGCCTAAATACCAAGCGCTGTCAGTCTGTAAGCGATGAACTTCCCACTTTTTTTACCCTTGGTTGGTACTAGTCCCCCAAATAAGGGGAGGGACTCCAAGAGACTGATTGCACCAGACCTCCCTGCAAAACAGTAAGAAACCCTAACGCAGGACCAGACAAGGGGTAGTATACACCAGAGAATGTGGGCAGAGTCAAGTTGAAAGTCAAGGTCTTCCTTGAAAGGCAGACAGTTAACGCCATGTGTGGCACCGTCGACCTCTGCTAGGGTAAACCAGGTCAGGACGGGGTTCGTCGAGGGCCGAGGGTTTCGCCATCACAACATTCTCTCATAACGGGTTGCATGCCCAACTTCTCTCCTATCTATACAAAGACTTTATTCCTTTCAACGTGTAAGCCTTGATGCATTAGTTTATGCATAAAACTCTCACAAAATGAATGTCCAATGGAGCAGAAAGCTTTGTATGCCATTGCTGCGATTTCAGTCATTCCAAAGAAAATAATTGAAATACAGGAGGTGCCATAAGGCCCCGCCTAAATTTCTTCCTTACAAAGAATAGTGTAAACTTTCTCTTACATAGAATGGTATAAACCAAATACTATAATTTTTTTTAATGATTAATGTTAATTTTTACTAACCCAAACTGGTAAAGAAAATAATAACCCAAAACATATATTTATTATTACATTTACTAACTAAATGAGTTATTACAAACATAAATCTGTAGGATGATCTTTCTTGTAAATAGAAAATGCTTACGCTCTCATTTTAAAAGTAACGCGATCACATAAACTTTTTTAAAAAAAATAGCATAAACATTTTTTTTTGGAAAAAAATAGAATAAAATTGAACCACTCACAATATATTCTCATCATTAATAATCACAACTTGACATATTTCACCATTCCTGCACAACCAGACATATAATAGTGAAATGCTCATTACATTTCTTCGACCATTTCACCTCTCCCCCATTTCACGTATCCGGGGAGGGATCACTGGGTAGGGTTTTATTAGGGTTTTGTGGAATCACTTAGTAGGGCCTACCTGGTAGGGTTTGGGTGTGGTGACGATCAGTGATCAAATTTGAAGGGTGGGTCTTAATTTCAATTGGAAGGGCATTTATTCTCTTGGCCCTTCGGAGATGAAGGGAAATATAAATAATTGTCCTTTAATCGACAAGTATAAATTAACCAAACCTTTTCAGCAAAAAAATGCAAAAAATAAATATTGTTTTTCAGCGCTTGTTGTGAAAGCATACATGTATGTGATGGAGGGGCCTAAGTCAATTGAATCCTTGCAACTCATTGTATGTCTGAGTCTCAACAATCCTTTTAAATTGAACCAGAATACCAAAATAAGTTTATTAATGGATAGATTTGAAAAAAGTTATAGGTGTGTATAATTAAGTGCTTGGGGCTCTAAAAAAAATTGTGTTTTGTACTAGTCCACAGTTCACTGAATTGATAGTCATCAGTAGGAATTTAAATTATTTAATGAAAACAATTAATGTGCATAACCTCTATTTCTAAAACATTTTCCATGCCGATGCATGCCACTAACCTCTTTATTGTCTTACCAAAAGGCATGATAATGAGGAAGAAGACCTAAAATTATGGACTTCACCTTCAAAGAATGCCTTCCAATCACATTGGTAAGGAGTGATAAGAAGATCAGAACCATCCAACGTGTCAAATCTCAGTTGATACTGTTAATTAAAGACTTATAAGGTAAATTTAATATAAGACTTATAGTTGTATCTTACTCTATGCGTCTTGAAACATTTAATATTTTATGGTTGTATTTGAGCCTTGACCCAATTTGTATTATAAGGTGAGGATGTGCAAGCATAATAATCCTTAGTTATGACTATGAGATGAGGATTTAAAGAGAAGAGCATGTAAAGACAAGTAATTTTTATATGTATTTTGGTGGTGCTGAGGACAAATGCTGTGAGAAACCACAAATGTTTGGAAGGACTAAGCGAGATTACATCATGATCATGGCACCCATCAAATTGAAGACTATTCTTGAGTGAACAATTGTTTTTTTTTTAAATTTTATTGATAACCATTGTACATGCCATTATTTGTATTTGCATGACATCGAGTGTTCTTTATAGTTGTCGTGAGTCCATGATATTCATGCAAGAAATGAAGTCTTGTAGAGGAGGACTTATCAAACCAGCCTTTTGAATTCCATTTAGATGAAAAAAAGAATGGACATTGGTAGCGAGGTTCACATAGGTAGTAGGCACAAATTTTTGACCTCGTTTCGGGCCTAGTAGTAGACTAGTAGTTGTTATATTTTGTTATAGTCGTAGTTGTTGAAACATTGTCACACTTTAGATTGCAACCCCAAGTGACTCGGGAGTCAGAGTCACATATCGATGGCTAGTTCCTCGTAGTCATCAATGATTACTGGCCATGTTGCACAAATAAGCAGTGAGTGCATGGCATGAGTGAGTAAGTGATTATAATTTATCATATTTCCAATATTTTGAATGATGAGTTGAACTTTATATAATAGGAATTTCAACATCTTGAGAGATGAGTTGAACTTTATAGCATAGGAATTTCAACATCTTGAGAAATTTAAATGGATGGATAATTTCAAAAGTTGCACTTCTTTTGAAATGTTGATATAAATTACGCCCTTCTTTATTGGAGGGGTAAAATTCAAATTTTAAATTTTTTTTGAAGGACAATTTTAACTTTACTCTTCTCGGAAGGGCTGTGAAGGGTTCAATTTTGAACGTTGGTGACGATCAGTGACATTCTTTTTCATCTTTTAATGTTACATTGTTTGAGGAATGCCTTCAACTTCTGCTATTGCCTATGATTTGATAATTAGTGAAAAGGTATTCCGCTACTAATGGAAAAATGTGAATCTAGGGATTGAAATATTTTTTTTATTTAATAGTATTTTTTTAAATACAATTTGATATGTTTTAAAGTATTTAAAATACTGATTGAAAAAATAAAGATATATATATGGTCACAAACAGATTTGGTAATGGAAAAATGTGGATTTAGGGATTGAAATATTTTTTTATTTATTAATATAAATTTTTTAAATACAATTTGATATGTTTTAAAGTATTTAAAATATGCATTGAAAAAATTAAGATTTATATTGGCACAAACAGAATTGATTTTACTTGAATAAGTGTATGTACATAGGCATAGTATAACTAGTATTTGTATCACTAGGTGCAAAGGAATGTTGAAGGATAAACATGTGGAAAGTGAAAAGTAAGGTGAAGCTATTAAGAATTTATTTTATTTTAATATTACAAAAAATTATATTTCATGCAAATACAAAATAAAGAAACACAATTACTAAAAAAATAGAGAATACTAAAAATGACAATATATAACAAAATTGTATAGCAAAAATGCGATATTGTAGCATATAGAGGACATGTGTTATAGCTTTCCATAAGACAACTATTACAATTGATTTTGCAATAATTCCAGGCTAGCATTTGTTTGGTCATTGTCTTGTGAAAGGGAAACAACCCTTTCCCTTTTACAAATTCCCAAGTTTTCTTTGAATATTTTGTTGTGAAAAAATGTTGCATTTGACATGTATATAGTTCTGCATAGTCCATTAGAGAAGCTGCAAAAACAAGACATGATAATCAAATAAAACAATATTGAAAAAATACAGTTAAAATGCAAGTTCAAACTCATAATGCATAAGAAATATGCAAAAGTTCATTGATGTCAATGTTATTTTTGTTTGTAATGCAATGTAAAAATATATTGACAGAAGTAATGAAAAAAATATAAAAAACATTACCTTCTATTGAAAATTGTTTGGCAATTACTCAGAAGAGGCAATACATGGTACAAAGCAACAACTAAAACAATAGAGTGAATGAACCTTGTCCCATCAGTAGTATAAGCCACTATAGTGCACCAATGACTATGAACATCGTAAGAAACCCTTGAACCCATCAAATAATATAACTAAGCCTTTATCTTGTCATCAACATTTGTTGAGAAAATAAAATGATAAATGAAAAGAGTAAAACAAAACTTTAGCATGGGGGATCAGTTTATTCTTGAAAATCAAGCATTCTTCTAGCTGAATCACAAAAAAAAAATCATACCTGGATGTTTTCTTTGTAATAGGGGCATACAGAATAGACATGTGCTTCATGACCTTGAAAACTATACAACCGTGAACCAGTAACAACATCCCATACATGTTGCACAGTCAGTTATATCAACTTGAAATATTGAAGCTATGCAATGTTGTCAAAATACAGAGTTTTATATGTTAGTCGTTTATAGTTTTTTCATTGACAGAGGTAATAATACACAAAGTACTTGTTGGGATCTGAGAAAGCAAGATCATTCTCCAAAATGGGCATCAATCTGACAAAAGAAGTGAGAAACGGTGAATTCACTAAAGAAAACAACACAATTTAATGTAATACATGGAGAAACAACAAAGATTTTATGAAACATAGCAAACAGTGAATTCACTAAAGCAAACAACACAATTTAATGTAATACATGGAGAAACAACAAAGATTCGATGCAACATAGCCCTGAATTTTATTGGTAAGTAAGTTGAGGTTTATTACAAGAACCAAATGGGAGGGGCCAAAACCTCATCAATAAATATAAAAAAATCCATTTGCATCTCAACACACCCCATGAGCACCAAGTGGTGGGAAGCCTCTCCTTTTCAAAATCATCCAGCTAAGAGGAATAGTTGCAGGAAATGGTGCATGAGATACATTCAGATGTCCACAAGTGTTATCAACAAACACTATTTTTATGTTTGGGTTGGTCCTTGCATTTTTACAAAGTTGATGTTTCCAATTGAATATGATTATCCAAACAAACAGTGTTAACTAAATGGGAAGTATACACATCATGAAATTACCCCCATTTTCCTTACAAAAAACACTAAAAAACAATAGAAATAACTCAAAACAAATACATATTGAAGCGATCTTGAACAAGGTAGTTGAAGGTATAAATATTATAGCTGTTTGTGAATGTGTTGTTGCTGGCAGAAAACTTTTGCAAGCATTGAATCACGATACTCATGATACTGAACGTTAAATATGTGTAATCTGTAAACACCACAATGCCCCTCACCACAAAATTGTATATCAGAAACCTTGAATCCAAGTGCCCTTAGCTAATAAGTATTGTTCAAGATGGCTATGAAACCCCAACCATAGAAGAAAAACTAAGAGAACCGTAGGGATTTAATAAATGATATAGATGAAAGCCTACCATATATTTCAAGTTCTACCATCATATAGACTATGCACAATCAATGAAGTTAATAATTTGAAGGGGACAAGCTATAGGTTTAAGATATAGTGATCTTTGATGCTGCAATAAAACATAGTTAATTAGTTGTTTATCCAAGTAAAAATAGAAGTGAATCTATTTGTTCATTTGTGAAAATGTGTAGAGAACATGAAATAAAACACAATATGGTAAATTTTATATGTAAGATTTGTACACAGCAT
This sequence comes from Pseudotsuga menziesii, assembly GCA_001517045.1. NCBI lineage: Eukaryota > Viridiplantae > Streptophyta > Pinopsida > Pinales > Pinaceae > Pseudotsuga > Pseudotsuga menziesii. Next base: position 978,951 of record LPNX010359914.1, on the reverse strand, counting down.
AAAAGAAGGAGTAATGAGTGACAATGTAAAAAGTGTAAAGAGTCACGTGTATGAATTGAAAGGAATCAAGGCTTCCATGTTTGAATTTTCAGTGAGGTAGTTTATGGAAATTCCAATTGTTCTTGTGTCTACAAAATGCAAGGTCTATTAAATGACGGCACAACAAAACATCAACAGTTTAATGAGATTAGCAAATTTAAATAAGTTCCTTACCATGGTTCACGTGCCATACTTAATAGAGCATGACTTCCAATTTGTAACAAGTACCCAAGAGCATCCTTTTATTCCACCCCTGGGACATAAACTTAAATGTGTAACAATGACTCTATGATGAGCTTTCTATTTTTGGGAAATGCTTATAAGGCCAAGCAAACATTGCTTTGAAGCATGATTGAGAACATCTAGACTTGTTTTAAAGCAATCAAAAGTTCAATTTTTTTGACAATTAGATATTGGTTTTGTTTTTTATTCTAAACTTTTATGTTTAAAAAGGTTTTTAAGTAGATAAATAAAAAAATTGTTTTACAAGAATAGTAATGGAAAAAGAAAAGTACAATGGAAAAGTGTATATCTGAAAAAGTAAAAGATAATTTTCATCTCTTTCAACTTTGTTACTTTCAAATACAAATATGATAAATTACTTGGTGAATTGGGACCTTCCTTATATTCAAAAAGTATGTTTTCACAACAGTCTATGCCTCCTAGGCAAATTAACAAATGAAGCAAAAGTGACCCTTAAACGAGGGTCTATACATATCTGAGAGAGAGAGATAGGAAAAGATCCAAGATAGGTTTACGCGGGGAGAGAAATAGGTACAACAAACCAAGAGGCAAGAGGAACATTTTAACCAAGACAATGAAAGGAAGAAAGACATTTTACAACATTTTTATTTAAACAAGGGTAGGCTCAAAACATAATGAAAATACAAGTGCCAACCAGAACGGGCATTACAAAATGCAGTAGTAATGACTTTAAGTTAATAGCAGAGATCAAGGCAATACCAAGAGGAAACTTTATACATTTTTTTTTGCAAGCTCTATTGTAACATCCCCAGCATAAACAATACATCATGAAAGATTTTAATTAATCAAAATAAACACAAACAAAGGGTTTGTTTTTACTGTCAAAATATTTTATTGATCATGCAAATAACCATAAGTCAAGCTGAAATATATGAGAAACTAAATCAGATCTACTTACTTGAATCTAGCGGAAACACACTTGGAGAATCAACTCCTCCCAACCATAGGAGGCAACAACTCAACGGTTTGCTCCACTCCACCCCTGAGCTGGATCACCAACCATGCACCAGAACAACAAGTAACTTCCTCATAGCGCTCAATCCTCAAAGTCTGTAACAAGCTACAACAAGAAAGCTTCCACGCGGCACTCTCTCTCAGAGTCCGTAACAAGCTAAGCGATGGACTTATGAAACGGGAAAAACACTCAACACATGCATTCACAGCAAAATTTCTCCATGCACAACACGGCGTCCCGTGTTATTCCAGTGCACTCATATATATAGCTTTTGCCCAGGTCTTATGCCATCCCAATCAAATCTCCAATCAGATCTCTCAATCCCTATGATTTAGGATCTTGTCTGGTTGTTGAGTTTTGGATTGGATTTGATTGGTATCAATCAGTCTAGCTTGCTTACACGTGTTCTTTGGTGCCATGGTTGGTGTCCCCTCATGTAGTTGAGTTCTCCAAGTGCTATTTTCTTTATTAATAATAAATAAAAATGTTTGTTTGTGCAAATGTCATTTCAGTCTTTGAATTTCATAACTCATTACATAATAAAAATAATAATTTTCAAAACATGAAAAATAAAAGTAATGTCATGGGGGTATTACATTTCTCCCCCCCTTATATTTAACACCATCCTCAGTGTTCTTTTTATTTTGAGCTCCCTTTCTCGTTCTGGAACATGGAGGGATATGCTTCCCACATTTTATCCTCCATTTTCCAAGTTGCCTCTTCAGGGCTGAAGTGCTTCCATTGCACTTTTATTTGACAATGGCTCAATTCCGGAGCATACGTTCCCTCCTGTATAGGATGCAGAAAGGTTCGGTCTAGAACTCACCCTTAGGCTCTACCTGAATCACATCCTAGTCAATTATATGAGTAGTATCATGTATATATTTTTTTTTAACAATGAAACATGAAATACATTGTGTACTTTCATATTAGGTGGAAGTGCAAGTTGATAGGCTACTAGCCCTATCTTAGCTAACACTTCAAAAGATCCACAATACCTTGTCGCAAGTTTGGAACACCTTCCCAAACTCAAGGAACTCTTCTTCAACTTTACCTTTAGATATACGTGATCACCAAACGTTGAACTTTCTTGGAGTTCGTTTTAAATATGTGTAACGTTTTTGCCGATCCTAGGCAACTTTTAAATTTGGTTGCACTTTCTTGACAATCTTTTTGGGTAGTGCAATCAAGCAATGCTTCAATGCATACATGTTTTCTTGTAACCATACTTTTTCCTCTTCCACATACAAGAAGATAAACATGTTAATCATCATCTGAAGATTCTAAACATTTTACATATCACCCCAAGTAGATATCGACAGCTTACCAATATCAGGAACATGCTTATTATGTCTTCTTCGTATCATTATAGGTTCCAACTGCAACTCAGTTAAGTATTATTACAATGTCCATTTCAATACATGTTACAAGACTTCACTAGTTATTACCACGTTTAACCCTTATATATTGGGAGGTTTAAAAAAAAAACAAATATATCACATTTCCTATCTTCAAACACAACTCCACTTTTCATGCATTTATTTAAGCTTTTATAATTATGTAAAGTAGCTTACATGCATTCAAACATATGAATCTACTAATACTAGTTTGTGTACCTCGACGATCATGCTATTTAAACTATAAGCTATACATAAACACAAAATTTTGTATTCAAATAATCAATACTTCACAAAGTAGAACATACATGTGTGTAAAGTGATGTTTAACTGTATTTGCATCATATCCCAATTACGTAAATCACAAAAATAGTATTTGCTAATGAATGCAAAGTCCTCATGTATCGAATCAAATCTTTGTAATTTATATAAACCCTAACATGTAAAATAACTCACAGCTTTATACATTACAATACATATAAAGTTATGTTATTTAAACTTGAGCATAATATCACTATATAATAATCACAACTCTCTATATCCATATTGAATAAATAGATATTACCGAAACACCATTGCAGCAATCATCAAATACTCTTTTAATGGAATCATATAAAAAATGTAATTTCTATAAATGCATTCTCTTTTGAATCTTATAAAAAGTGGTATTTTCTTTTCATCAAATCTAAAGTGGGTAAAGTGCATTCCGTTTTAAAATATAAGATTCATCATTTGGAATACTTTTCAAGTAAGAAAGTAACAAATATTATACCTATATCAAATATATATACCAATTATGATCGCTTAAATATATACATCACTTATATAATACATTTTTGAATTATATAACAACCCAATTTAATCATTGCGACCCAAATATATGCCTCAATTGTATTTCTTCAAAATACAAAGGCATATAAATACAATCCTCCCCATAAATAATTACAACACACAAAATGTCTTTCTTCAAAAATATTTAAAGTATTTTCTCATTCAAATATACTAATGTATAATTACATCCCCTCCTACATACAATATATAACACTTTAACAATACATATAGCATATATTACTTTTTATCAAAAACATGTGTGCTGCTCATCTTACTAAGAATCGTAGTTTTGAATTTACAAAGTAATTGAAATACATTTCAATATTTTTTTTTCTCAATTCACTATTTCAATGGAGTGCTATGTTTTAATTAAAAGCTTCTCCCAAACTTTATCCCACCAATCATCTTTTTATTTAGCAAAAATATAGATTACCATTCTTTCGATATATATAATGTATATAATTAGGATTCCTTTCCATATACAATTGGATGAGTTATATAACTTAAACGTCTTTCAATGCATGTCTACTACAAGGAAATACTATTTCTCTATTTATCTAGTAAATATAAACAACGAGGAATATTATTTCTTTAAAATATAAATATAATTTAAAATATATATAAACATAATTTAAAATATATATGAACATAATTTAATTTGCTATCCATATCAATTTATAAAACAATAAACCACATCTTTCAACGCATTCCAAATTATGCATAAATAACTGAAACTATAAAAAGCATTCATCCTTCTTGCTCAAATATGCATCTTTCTCTATTGTATTTCATCATTTAATATTCAAATATGTAGACTATTTCTAAAAACGGGTGAGGAGAAATTTTTGTGGCTACAGTCTGACGATGTATCCAGCTGGTTGATCAGTGAAACAGAGGGTAAAGTGAGTGCTACGAACAGACTATTGAGAGTTCTGGTCAATGTAAGATTAGGGATTTTGACACTACAATCCATCATGTACTGCTCCTGTACGTCTTCGGATGATATATGAATTATATATAAGAAAGTTTCTTCATTTTAAACTGATCCCAATATCCATATTGTTCATGCAATAAAAACAAATATAATCAGGATCTAGTTGGGCGATTTGCACTAGTCACCTCCCGACCGTGAAATTTTTGTTTTAAGGTAGCTCAACGTTAAAAATAAAAAGTACATCAATCTAGACTGTTGTACACTACTAGTTCAAAGGGGATAACACAAGCATTGATCCAGAGATATCGGGACTGAGGCATTCTCCTTTAATCGGAGTGCACGTCAAGAATCCCCATGCCAAATCGATAGTGTTTTAAACTTTGAGTTAACAGAGAAATCTTAGCACCGATGGCATCAAATCAATGATGTTCCCATAAATCTTTAGTTCATCATTAAAATCCAATTTTCATTCCACATCTTAGTTGAGAAAGCAATCTCATTCCAGTTTGTTTGCACATCTCAAATTGATTCCAGTGTTTATTTATTAATTGATCTAATAATAAATCAATCTTGAGTTTTGATTCAGAAGATATTTTACCCTATTTTGTCTTATTTAATTTGCAAGTTGACAAATTTCATGTTGGGTATCCTAACTACCAACACTTATTCTTAAGAGTAACGCCGGAGATGTCAATCCCAGCACATATCGGAGATTATGAGTTTAACTTTTGGTGACAGCTCGATGGCCAGTTCGCTAGAATCATCCAAACAAACAAATCCTTAACCAAACAGAATGGTCAAACAAACACATTGTAGAATCTTACTTCAAGATATGAATAGTGTAAGATATTACACCAAAATAATTATTTCTGCTTATAAGCACAAACATATATTGGTTACACAATATATATAAAAAATTTACCATAGGTTTAAAAACTAAAAACATTAAAGTTACATCGAACTCAATGCTCCTATATATACACAATTTCTATATGGTTACACTTTATATATATATATAAAGTTATAGTGAACTCAACTTAATTTCTTCTCATACACAAACAAAATCATAGAGCGCACTACCTCGTTAGAATCAAAGCTCCACTTACCGAGGGTAGAATATAATGAAGGCGGAGATAAATTGACAAGTGTTATCAAACAACCTACCACTAAACTGGAAGAAAATCAAACATATACCAGGTCAACCCAATTTACAGTGGAGGCATTCGGTGAGATAAACAAAAACACACGAGTCAACAATCTGATAACAGGTTTAAAATGCAGCAAGGTAAACAACTCAAACAAGAAAATTAACTGATCAAAAGGACCAAGGAAGTCGTAACTTTCCAGCTTTGGTAATTTTCATGATATGATTGTAAAACATCAGCACAAAAAAGGATTTAAACTTCAAAAGAGACGAATCTCAACTATTAAAATTGTAGCTGATCATTTAGACAGCTTTTCAACTATTATCCCAGATTCAAAGGGAAAATCCATTCTCAACAGTTCTCCTTAGAAGAGGGACAAGAGTAGGTTTAATGTAGACCTTTGTAAATTTGAATGTAACGTTTATAAATCCAATGCAGTCCTTTGGGATCAAATCAAAATGGAGACGAGTTTAAACAACATACAAACACCACAACGAGTTCAGTGATCAATCAGAGGTACACGCATACGAGGTTAGATCCATAATTATGGAAACATTTACAAGATGTAAGTGAAAAAGAACTAAAATCTACGACCGATCTAAAACTTACACAATTCGATTTTTTTTATCATACACATACTAAATCCAGAAATGATCAATACATTTAGAAATAATAATGCATACACACACTGATTCTATCTCAAACCTTGAAGGTTATATCGATCCGCACACTTCAAAATTGTTTACAGTTCAAGAACGGAGGAAGAGATTTCCAATGCTACTGTAAATTTGTCCTCAAGTATTCCATACACATAGACTGTAAACAAATTCAGATTTTAGAAACCGACTTGACAACAATTGGGGATCGAATGCAGCATTTAAACATTTCTTATCTTGGAATAAGTTTAAGTTTAAACACACTTATAAAATTGTGAATGATTTCAAATTTTAGAAACCAATTCAGCAACATTTGGGGAATCGAATGTAGAATTTAAATATTCCATATCTTGAAATCGTAGGCACATACATGTATAAATTTCAAGTATTGGAATCGCAACCATGGCACTTGAATTACTTCAATATCTTGGAATCACATTGTATATATACCCAGTACTATATAAAAAGAATATAAGGGTTTGTACTCATCAATGGTACATGCGTGTATACATCTTTAAATAGATAGAACGTTGGCACACTCATATCTCATGTATAAAGTTTTAGATCTTTAAAAAACAAAAATTAGGCATTTTCTAGATCTGCAAAGGTATTCAACACCGACCTTGAAACATTCCATATCAATAATTAAAAACCAAAGCATACAAGCGTGCTTACTGATCAATAACTCAGGAAATCAAGACACATTTAAATCAAAATTGCAAGCATCATAGATCATTCCAATTCATATGCAGAGATATCTTACTAGTCTCATTTCTATTAGATGCTAAAGGTTAAAAAATTACAATCGGGCCATCAAGCAGCAAAACCCAGAAAGAGTGTGAGACAATATATAACAGATTTGTTTGATTTAAACCCAAAATGTCAAAACAAGAAAACGCCAAAATAATGATCATTTCTTTATTAAACCCAAAAATCCATTAAGAAAATCGTATATGTTCAAACACCCAAATCGCTAACAAAAGATTTCTAAATTTATATCCAAACCAAGATGATAAAAAGATTCCCAGATCTCAAAATATATAAACAATGCTGGAAAATAAGCAATTCCAGATCTTAACAATTGCTGACAAATAAACAATTTCATATCTTAAAAAATGATGGAAAATAAACAAGAAACACCAAAATAATGATTAGCCCAAAATGCCATTAAGAAACCGGATCTGTTCATACACCCAAATCGATGGCAATGGATTTAGTTTTATATTCAAACCAAGATGCTAGAAAAATTTCAGATCTCAAAATATATAAACAATGTTGGAAAATAAGCAATTCCAAATCTTAACAAATGCAGGAAATAAACAATTCCAGATCTTAACAAATGTTGGAAAACACACAATTCCAGATCTAGATTGCAACTCAAAACACAAGCAAGGAAGTCAAATAAAGAGATTTGGGATCTGATTTTTTATTTTTATTTTTTATTATCGAACATATTCTCTACGGATCAAAACGCATACCACGGAATTGATGAAATCATATGAATTCGATTATAATTATCAATTTAATATATATATATAGCTCAGTAATTCTTCATTATACATAGAATCGTAAACAAATCTCAAGGATTCAGAACACATGTGAAGAGCCCTTAAGGCCGAGTGTTCGAACCTGGGCTCTGATACCATATGTAACATCCCCACCATAAACAATACATCATGAAAGATTTTAATTAATCAAAAGAAACACAAACAAAGGGTTTGTTTTGACTATCAAGATATTTTATTGATCATGCAAATAACCATAAGTCAAGCCTAAATATATGAGAAACTAAATCAGATCTACTTACTTGAATCCATGGGAAACACACTTGGAGAATCAACTCCTCCCAACCATAGGAGGAAGCAACTCAATGGTTTGCTCCACTCCACCCCCGAGCTGGATCACCAACCATGCACCAGAACAGCAAGTAACTTCCTCGTGGCACTCAATCCTCAGATTCTGTAACAAGCTACAACAAGAAAGCTTCCATGCGACACACTCTCTCTAAGTCCGTAACAAGCTAAGCAATGGACTTATGAAACGGGAGAAACACTCAACACATGCATTCACAACAAAGTTTCTCCATGCACAACACGGCGTCCCGTGCTATTCCAGTGCACTCATATATATAGCTTTTTCCCAAGTCTTATGCCATCCCAATCAAATCTCCAATCAAATCTCTAAATCCCTATGATTTAGGATCTTGTCTGGTTGTTGAGTTTTGGATTGGATTTGATTGGTATCAATCGGTCTAGCTTGCTTACACATGTTCTTTGGTGCCATGGTTGGTGTCCCCTCATGTAGTTGAGCTCTCCAAGTGTTATTTTCTTTATTAATAATAAATAAAAATGTTTGTTTGTGCAAATGTCATTTCAGTCTTTGAGTTTCATAACTCATTACATAATAAAAATAATAATTTTCAAAACATGAAAAATAAAAGTAATGTCATGTCATGGAGGTATTACATCTATATTTGTTGAAACATATATTAATCATATAGTTGGTTGAATCTCTTCAATTGTTGTTGCAATGTTTGTTGGGTCTTTCTTGACTTTCTTTGGAGTAGATGTCTTATTTTGAAGACAACTTCTCATTGAAACAATTGCACCTTCTAAATATTAAGTCACTCGCTGAAGACTTAAGTCATCCAATACTACATTTGCAGGTGATCCATACTGCTGAGCAATTTTAGAGACTTGCTCTCCATTGTTTCATCTAGTTGTTTCATCATTTTTGTAACCTCAAAAAATGAATGCACAATTTAAGAAGTATGTTAAAAATAGGTATATTACAAATTAGATCAATAGTGATAGGCCTTAACCACTAACGAGCTAGTTATTATTAACAACAATAGCCACAAAATAAATGCATGGCCTCTAGGAAAAAGGGAAAATGATGATAGAGTTCATATAAACTCTCAAGAAAAAACTGGCAAGGACTTTGCAGCATTAAACAACGGATGGTAGGTCATAAATCAAGATGGACCGTGAAGCAGCAAACAAGAAAAACACACTAAGGTTACCAAATATGGCTGCATCAAAATCTAGGTAACAAGACACCATCCAAAACACATAATGCATCTGTTCGGAAGCCATTTTCCTGGCTGTCAATCATGAAGCCTGTAAGATGGAAAATCACATAGGATATAAATGCAGACGTACACAAGACGAACCATAAAGAAGCAAACAAGAAAACCACAATTAGTTTACCAAATATGGCTCCATTAAACCCCATTTAACAAAACACTTGTCAAAGCACGTGAAGCATCTATCCAAAAACGATTCAGTGGCTTCTCAAGATTGAATCCTGTAAGATTGGAAATCACGAGGTCTGTCAGTGCAAGATAAACCCCAATGAACCTAACAGGTTTTGTAACAACAAAGCGACATGGAATTCCTAAAACGGTCAAAATGGGCAGTAATTTCTTTGACAATAGAATAAGAGTCAATGTGTTATACGCTTTAGAAGAGGAAAAGGAATCAACTTTCAAAAAAGGATTTTGAGGGAACTTAAAGGGCGTAATAGAATTTATACAAACAAAGGCAGGCGTCAAAAGGGCTTGCCTACTCATGAGTAAAAAAACAAAAAGAAAAGGAACATTTTCCCTATGGAAAAAAATAAACAATTAAGTACACAGTTCACATAGGTCTTGTTTTCCTTGAAAAGAGTAAGCATACCACGTATTACAATAAGCATAAGGGGGATTTGGTGGTCATTTACATGGCATTTAAAATTATACCAACAGGGCCAACCCCAAGAAGATCTTGGCTACTCAACAGTAACAATAAAAACAAAAAAAATGAACCTCTTCCATATGGAACCAAATAAACAATGAACAACACAGTTAACAAAGGTCTTGTCTTCCTTGAACACCTTAATTAGACCACATATATACAACAAACATGCCGGTAACAACTGAAAGTGATTATGATATTTGAAAATTGGGCAAACAGTTTGTGAAGTTTATTCTCATTTTTTAAGGGTTCATCTTACGAATGGACAAAACCTAGCCAACAGAACCCCTATCAAAACACGCTAACAAAACCCAACTAACAGAACCCCTGTCAAAACACGCTATACACGTTTTCAACTACCAGAACACGTGCATGACCAACCCTCAAGCATCAAACAGAGGTAATAAGCAGGCATCGAAACCCAGTTAACAGAACCCCTGTCAAAACATGCAAATACACATGTCCAACTAACTGAACATGCACAGGACAGACCCTCAAGCAATAAACGAAGGTAATAAGCAATAACATACAATGTTGAGAACAAGTGTTGTAATCTACAAACACTTGTTCCCAATAAAGTACAATGTTGGGAACAAGTGTTGGAATAAATTACTTGTTCTCAAAATCTATGTAATTTGCAAACACCACAATGCCCCTCACCACAAAATTGTATATCATAAACCTTTAACCCTGGTTCCCTTAGCTAATAATTACTGTTCAAAATGGCTATGAAACCCCAACCATAGAATAAAAACTAAGAGAACCGCGGGGATTTAATCAATGATATAAATTGAATCCTACCATATAGTTCAAATTCTATCATCATGGCCTCATCCGGGGCATTAAACTCTCATCCTCTCTGACTCTATCCCATCTCCTCTTTGTAGACGATGTTATTCTCCTGAGCTCTGGGACCTTCCAGGACTGGTTGGCCTTTGAGGTTCTCCTTGATTCTTTCTGTAAAGCCTCAGGTATGAAGATCAATATTGACAAGTCTTGCTTCCTCTATCACAATTTCAATGGTGATAGCCTTAATGCTTTTAGGGATGCTCTGCCTTATAAAATGCATCCGCTTCAGTCTGGTTTAACTTATTTGGGCTATATTTTGAAGCCGTTGAGCTATAAAGTGTCTGATTGGTTTTGGCTTCTTCAAAGATTTGAAAAGAAAATAAACCATTGGACTTATAAAAATATGTCTCTTGGAGGGAGATTGGTTCTTGTCAATGCTGTTCTAACAAGTATACCAGTCTACTGGATGGATTTGGCGCCTCTCCCAGTATCTATTCTTCAAAAAATCAGAAGCATCATGTTCAACTTCCTGTGGGGATCTTCTGCTTTTTCTTTCAAGTACCATTTGACAAATTGAAAAGATCTCTCCTGGCCCAAAGAATTGGGGGGCTGGGGTATTAAAAACCTCACATGGTTCAATCAAGCTCTGCGTCTTAACATGTTTTGGAGAGCCATACATTCTAATGGTTTATGGTTTCAGGTTCTTCAATCTAAATACATGAAATGTTTGTCAGTTGCCGATTGGCTCAGGAAAAAATCCTTCAGCTCCCGTAATGTCTCTCTTATTTGGAGAGGATTCCTGCAGGTTCTTCCTTGGATGGGTATGCATTTGGCGTGGCAGGTTGGTAATGGTGAAAGTATTTTATTGGGGATTGATCCGATTGTGGCCTCGCACACTACTTTTACTCTTCCGGAAGAATTGAGATTGTATCTGGAAGATTTAAATATCTGCAATTTATCTCAGGCCCATAACTCTTTGATTAATGCAAAGCAATACTGGTTTTCTGCTGAGGATTTCGATCTCGGTGGCTCCTTCGTGTCATATTGGAATGATTATATTTGTGGTATTTATGGTGCTGGCATTCGTCTTACGAGCAGACCTGATAAGCTTGCTTGGATATACAAGAAAAATAGGGATTCTATTACTGCCAAGGATGCATATGATTGTATTGCCCGTTCCTCCTCTCACTCAGCCACTGTGGTTGATGGTTATATTTTATGGATGAAAGGCCTTCCTCGCAAAATCTCTTGCTTCATTTGGCTTACCCTTCACAATAAAATTCTCACCTGGGAGAACCTTCAGAAAAGGGGTTTTTCAGGACCAGGTATCTGTCCTCTTTGCTGGAAAAATGAGGAAATGGTGGAGCACCTCTTCTCTTACTGCCTGGTTTGGAAATCAGTAGCTGATTATATGAGGGATCATTTCAACCTCACTGTTTTTTTTTTCAGGGGCATCTATTGATGTTATTTTCAAAGATTGGCACGATAAGATTACTAGAAGCTCTCCCCATTTTCTGCTCCTATTCAATATGATGTGGATTATATGGAAGGCTTGTAATATGGTTGTTTTTGAAGGGAAAAAAAGAAATATTTATGGCATTATCCAGCAAATTTTTTTGACTGTCCAAGCTCCCCTACCTGGGACTATCACTAAAAAACATCGTAGAAGACTTATTGGGCCCCCTCCAGATAAGTTATTTCCCTGTGGTTTCATTGACGGTGCATCTAAAAATTTGATTGCTGGTGTTGGTTTCTGTATCTTTCTTAATGACTCCCACTTTTTGGAGTTTTCGCTCGGGGTTGGACATGGCACTAATACCAAAGCGGAGCTGCTCAGTCTATGGGCGCTCCTGCACACATCCCATATGATGGGGATCCCCCTAGCACAGGTGTACGGTGATTCACAAGTAATCATCAATTGGGATAAGGGATCGACTGCTCTCTCTCTGCCTGATCTTGTTCATTGGTGTGGGGAGAATAAAAAGCTAGCTACTAGCTTCCAGGGTCTCTCTTTCACTCACATTTATCGAGAGCACAACAAGACAGCTGACCGCCTTTCTAAAAAGGCTCTCTCTTTCTCACAAGGAAAAGGATGTATGATGGAATATATTGAAAATCTTCTGGTATCTCATGATTATTTCCAGCTCTATTGAGCTTGTACAGAGGTATTACCTCTCATGTTGATGTTTTCGGATTCTCTAATGTTTTTAGATTTTGCTGAAGGTTTTTTTCCCCTTCCTTGCAGAAGTTTACATGATGGGCAGAGTGCTCTCTTTAGATCATTGTTCAGAGTTTCATTGGCTCTCGATTGATGTGAGTGAGTGGACAGTCTCCATATATGTTGAGACAGTTTTCTGATGGGATATTCTGGTTATGATGTGCCTTTCCCCCTGGCTGGGAACTCCGGTGGGCAGCATATCCATGTGCATCGATATTGTGAACTATGTAATAATGCCCTTTGATTCATTATGGAATAACAAGGACAGATTTTTTCTTCTTGAAAAAAAAATTCTATCATCATATAGACTGTGTACAATGAATGAAGTTAATACTTTGAAGGGGACAAGCTATAGGTTTAAGATACACCTGCCCAACTGCCCAAACATGTGCAGGACGGCTTCATCTGCTAGTTTTCCAATCCTTGTAATGTTTCATGAATGCTCATTTACCACTTTCAACTTCATACACTCCAAGCCCCTCTGGACCATTCTTAAATGTAAACTAATTAATTGTTCAATAAATTACCAGAGAACATCAGATACCGAAGATAAGAAGGGAACATGTTACACGTTATTTTCAGCAGTAACATGTTATTTTCATAATACAATCTAAGTCATCGGATTCGGCGATTTTTTTCCTTCGAAATCGAAATTCGGCGATTTTTATAGAAACTCAATTTTATTCCATTAAATTCGCCGATTTTTTGCCTTCGAAATCGAAATTCGGCGATTTTTATAGAAACTCAATTTTATTCCATTAAATTCGCCGATTTTCTTGTGTAATTCGAACCCGAACCGTACACGATTTCCAAAACGAACTAGATAGATAAAAATCGGCGCAATTTTCTGTAAGTTCAGGAATAAAATATGTTTTTGGGTTTGGTTGGGTAAACCCTAAAATTCGTCACTCATGAATCAATTGTTACTCGTTGTGAAGCTAAGTTTTCAGTAGTGTGTATCGATGGTCGCCTTGAAATTTGGTGAGCCTGCAACTAGTCTTTAATCATCAATTCTGTGAGAAGGGATTCGATTTTTTATGCTAATTTTTTTTACGTTATAAAAAAGCCAGCGAGCGTTGAACTGCAAATGAGTTGATGCCTGTCGATTGGGAAATGCCCTGACGTCCGTTAGAAGGTTGAGGGCCTAAGAGGATTCTCTCTCCCTCGCTTACCTTTTAAAAGTATCCTTATGGTTATAAAGTTAAAAATTGATTAAAATCCAGATTTATAGATATAAAAAAATATTTAACTTTATTAAACTACATTCTATTGTTCTTTTGTTGAAGTAAAATAGGGTTTGGTTCAGTATTTATCAGTAATTGAAGTAGAATTTAGGATTAAGAAAAAATAATTGATGGTAATTTTTTTAAAGTTAAGGGATGGAAATTTTTTTATTTATAAATAATAATTTAATTTAATTTATAAATATAAATAGTTAAAAAAATAAAAGATGAATATTTTAATAAAAGTTAAATTTTTAATATTTTTAATTTTTTAATTGAATAATTAAAATGCTTGCTATAGAAGTAATTATGATACTATTAGCAATCATCCGCTCTTATGACTATCATATTGATGTGTTAAGTGTTCACAGAGCATAATGAATTGTATTGAAAAAAATAATATATATTTTAATTTCCAAATTTTTTAGTCACTCGAACTTAATGCCGAATTTTATCGCCAAAATTTTTATTTCCAAATTTTTGTCGAATTTTAAGGTCTCCGAATTCGAACACAAACTCGAACCAGGTGACTTAGAATACAATAACAACCTATATGTTATATGTTTTAGAATAGGAACAAGAATAAACTTTGAACCGGGATGGGTAGGAATAGTAGTTCATAGAAGAAGAGGGCGCGGTAGGGTTAAGACAAAAGGGTAGGGTTACGCAATTAAGGTGGGTGTTAGCACATACGACCAACAAATAATGGTTAACAGAAGAGAAATGATAAGCATCAAAAATTAAGGAATGATAAACACTCATCACATTGCAAAATGAAGGATGTACCAAGAAGGCGGGGATATAATCCTATTTATCTCTCTCAAATGTACAAGTTACACTAATTGAAACTTCTATCATCACCATATAAGGAAGGTTAAAAGTACACGTTGAGAAAAAGTGTTGTAATATCCATAGTATCAACTGTCACAACCACCACTTTGTTTTTTGCTAAAAGCATATAAATGTATTTGCATTGATAAAACAAAAACAGATCTATTTTCAAGGTTTAGAAATTTCTTCAAATAGGAAAAAACATGTGAGAAAAGTACAAGTTTTCCGTTGTAAAAAAGGTTACGAGTTGAAGAGATAATTCAATGTGCATGATTATAAAATTTATTAAAGCATGTGATACAAAATATTTATAACCATGAACCAACATACACATTTCACAATTGCAAAGCCAAAGAAACAATTGAAGATAACAATAGAAGCAAGCATGTGTTTTCTTATACAGGCACGTGAGAGAAGCCATGTATAGCTATAAACCATTAAAGACATTTGATTATTGCAAATAGAAATAAACAATTAAACATGGAAAGAGAACTGAGCATGATTTTTTTTTGAACTATGAACTTTCAAGAATGTTAAATATATCTACAAAGGCATATACCATAATAAGAAATAAAAGCATATAGAGTTAGAAGGTCATTTTTTTAACACATTGTGAAAGAAAATGTCAGTAAAAGAAACAAGTTGTGACAACATTTTAAAAAGCACATTTTGAAGTTGAAGAAACAATAAACATACATAACAAATAAGTGCATAAAATTATACGACAAGAAAAGTGAAAGTGCAACCAAACAAAGTTGAACTAACAAGTTCATAGTAAGTATATAAAGAGTTGAAAGAAGTTGTAAATGGATCTCAATGAGGGAGGTGACGTATAAAAAGTGGAAGAGTATAAGTTGCTAGAAAAAAAGACTCCAAAACAAATTAGGTAAGTGTCTAGAATACTAAAATCTATGAGTAAAGTACAACTCAATCATATATACATGTTGATTGATGGCATCAGAAACATAAGTACAAGAGAGTGGAGGACAAATATGTGGATGTCGTAGCACCAATATTGTCGTATATACTTTACTGTATCTCTTTCATGTATATGCATACAACATTGAATAAGTTACTTCAATATAGAGAGCAACTTTGCGGTTGGGAATATGCAATTAGTTAGAAGCAAAGATGATGCTTCAAAGTATGTTTACATCTGGTGCAATGCTTTTATATGCTCATCTATTTGTTGACAATAGTATGAAAGTTTGCTCAGGTATGCTAAGTATAGCTATGTTTTGTAGCAAGAAAGTGTTCACGTTGAAGCAGACCTCTTAATTTAAGGAGAAACTAAATTGGTAGTCGAATGTAATTAATTGGAAGAAGAGAGGATGATTTGAAGTATGGTTATTTCTCTTGTAATGCTTCCCTTTGTTCCTTAAATTGTTGATAGTAATACGACAATATACTAAAAATGGCATAGTGAAATATGTTTGACAACCGAAGAAAACAAATACATATGAAGGCGTTGTAGATTTTGCATGTTATAAGCAAGAACAAATATATAGTGCATGCCAAGTTCGCTTGTTTGAGAATAAAATTCAAGTTTTTAGAGTAAGAAAACATATATACCTAATACAACATGGATATGTCAAAACAATAAGCATTAACACATTGAAGCAGATGAAAGCAAATTTTCATTTGATGCTAACAAAGGAACATGTGATACAGTGGTTAATTTCTATGTTGAATTGAACCAATAAATGGTGAAACATATAAGTAAATGATACATCTAAAAAATAAACACATTCTATTTCTTTTGCAATTGTAGCAATACATTCAATAATGGGAACAATATAAGTGTGAACAATAAAAAAAAGTGTGTTGATGGCAAGTACATGTCTAGAGCAAATACAATACATCCTTAGAGCAAAGAAATGCAATCTTTAAGCAAAATGTGCTTGTAAAGACTTTGAAGAAAGTAAGGATTCCTCTTGTTTCCTACGTTGGACATATGGATTGTCTTGCATTCAAGAGTATATAGAAAAGGAGAAAGTTGGAGATATGTGAAGGCTTGAAAGAGATTTAACTCTTGATATTGCAATGAATGTAAGGCCTTGTATGTCAATGTTTCCAATATCTATTGTTGCATTTTGTAGGGTCATACCTTGTGCTTTATGAATTGTTAAACCCCATGCCATACGAAGTGGTAGTTTCCTACATGACCCTCTTGTTATGGAAGAGATGGGAACATAATTAGGATTAGAAGCATCCCATGGAGGTCCTTTGTAGTGGAGGAATTCAATAACAACAAAGGATGGTAAGGTAGGGGATTGATTGTTGGAATTGTATACAATGGCAAGGACTTTGCCAAGCGATCCGTTAACAAGGCCTGCTGCAACCCATAAATTAGTAGTTAACATGACTTGTTGACCAATAGCAAGAAGGACCTTCAAGGGCAATTGTTCATCATCTATGGATTGACGTAAATGTTGATTCCTTTGGTCTGCAAAGCAATGTGCAATTGGGATGTCAAGGTTCTTTAAAATGTGTTTGTTGTGCAATGCAACAGAGCTATTAGTGGCATACAAGTGGGTGGAATGGTTCAAATGAACAGTTCTCTGCATGTGAAAGGGATGAGTTGTTCGTGCCATTAGGAGTGCCCAATCTTCAAGAGTTGGTGTTGCATTTTGAAGGTTCAATAAGAGTTGACGAAAGGAAATTTGAGAAGGGTGATCTCCTTGTTGGCGAAAAATGGTTGACAACATTACAAAAGTGTCGAATGTACGCCAAAGGGCATTTCCAAGGGATGCACCTACATACATGGGGATGTCTTTTATAGGAGGAAATTAGTTGAAGACACCAAGAAGTATAATGGAACAACCACCAAATGAGACTATACATTGCGAAGGGAAAGCTTCATGTAAACGTGCATCAATTTGAGTTAACAATTTTGGGCCAATAAAGCTCATTTCATCAATGAGAACATATCGAATATGACAGAGCTTTTCTTGAAGGTTTGAAAGGGATTGTCCTTCAAGAGGATGCATTTCAGCAATGGGTTTCAAAGAGTATAACGTATTGTAAGTGCATGTATGTTAAAGGCAGCAACACCAGTTGGAGCTCGAAAAATCAATGGGGAGAGATTTTGTCCAGATGCATTTTGGAGTGCAAATTTCAAGCAAGAAATGAGGTAAGATTTCCCAGTTCCTGCAGTACGTTGAATGACCATTTTGAGTGGGTGGGGGTTGTAGTGTTTCTAAAGTGGGAAAGCACAAGATCAAAGGCTATGCGTTGTGTGGGAGACAAGAATCGGGTGAATTGGAAAGCGAAGAGGTGTTTTCATGTAGTTGCATGGAAAAACGATTGAAATCAATGAATGATATGGTTGTTTCATGCAAATGTGTAGGGATATTGTTATGTGTCCAATTGTGATTTTTGTCAAAATCACGATGTCCAAGCATTTGAATGTTATCAATATGCATGTCGTTGCTAGGGAGTATCTGAGAAATAAGTTCCTATTCAACCATGGTATGAGGAAAGGAAAAGGGAATTGGATCGGAGGTCGAATCATCAAATGGAGGTGTAAAGGGATCTTCTGGTATGTGTTCAACATGCCATACAACATATGTGTCTTTAATGCGATGCCGATGAGAAGTTATTTCAAAACTTGTGGTTCCAATATCATCGAGGAGGGCACAAAAAGGTTTGTATAGAAGAAGATCACTCCAACAAAACAGTTCAAAAGATGAAGAATCAAAGGGAGGAATAGAAGTGAATTGCGGAAAGACTCGAAAAATCTTGCGACACAAGTTTGCTTTCCATGGAGTTTTTTTCCTACGAGATGAGAAAGACCAAAAACGACCAGCTTCAAGAAGAGTTACATGTTCAAGGGCAGGACGTATTTTCGTATATGCAAAAATGAAGGGGGGAGGGGGTTGGAGGGGTGTTAGTTGTGTCATTAAAAACACGACGAAAAACACTTTGGTTCACATTCAAGGAAAAAATGAGCAATTGCAAAGGGCAAGAGGGAGTATTTGGAGCATGTGACAAGTATCTTATGCGCTGATGTCTCGTTCTGCAACTGTTTGTGCTAGGAATTACCTGATTGATTGAATAACAAGGTCGTCAATTGGTGTTGCATGTGCAAGTCGGGAGAGAATAGCATGGTAGATTTCTGATTTTGGCTCTACTTCTTATGCATACTTTGAAATGTATTTGAGGACAACATGCCTAGAAAGAACGGGTTGGCAATCAACATTAGCCCTCCATATTGAAAGCATAGTTTAGTTGTGAATATTTAAAAGGGAATCATTTCTTGCGGGATTGTAGGTTTTACATCCATTTGCATCAATGAACAAGGAAGAAGTAGCTTGTAGGTCAAAGGGGAAACCATAACAACATTTAAGAGATGTTCATTTTTTACGAAGGCAAGTTGATTTTGAACATGTTTGTGTGTCTTTGAAACACAATTTACAAGTTCTTCATAGTCAACCAAGTGGTTTGATGCAAGTACGAATGGTGATGCAAGACTCCATGGATCATTTATAGCAGGTTGATGGAACCCAAAGGTGCACAAGTGATTGGAAAGAGGGTTCCAGGCTGTAACAAATGTGTCAAAATAATGTTTGCAGCTTCAAGTGCAGGAACATCTTCCCAGTCCAATGTGTCCATATTTGGTGCATCTTCCAACCAAATGAAACCATGAATGTGTGTGGACCCCCTATGTTTCCATTCATACCTACATCAGAAAAAAGGAATATACTAGAAAGCAAAATTTTCAAGTGACGAACATGAAGAGAGGGATAAGAAGCAAGAGATAGTAAAATACGTGCACTAACAATCGGTTATATGAAGCCCTTTTTGAAGCACCTCTTCAAGGAATATTTTGAATCTATTGTGCATGTATTGTGATGTAATATGTGGGTTGGATATGATGTTGTGATTCTGCCATTCATGGTGTTGATCTGAATTGGCAGGGCGCTGGGCAGGCATCAAAGCATGCAAATCCGACCATTTCGTGTCAGTTGCGCTAAGGGTGAAGAGGAAGGTTGGTGTACCTTGTTGATTGAGCATATTTGTGAGTTCAACTCTACTTTTATTCCAATACGAACATGTTCCATGCATTGAATACCCAAGCCGCACAACCCTTTCAATGATCTTGTCATCAGGTAGGTCTTGCAATTGATTGACAAGCTCAATTATTGTGTGAGGGAGTGTATCTTCAAGGTTAAGTTTGACAAAAACAAAAGCAGTAGTATGAATTTGATGCCGCAAAATATGTAGTAGCGAAAACAAGGCTGTTGGCCAAATCTATTGTCATGACAGTGAATGAGGTGAAGTGCATATTTGTGCATCTCAACTTGATGAATGTGTGGTTGTTTAAGCATTGAAACACCTATGGGAAACAAGGTTGGAAAGGCCACTGAAAAAAAAGTCCTTTTGAGTTGTACTCATTGATAGGGGAGTTTCCGATAGGGGGCCAATCAATGGAAGGCGAGAGTGGGATATCTAGTATGTGCAAGAAATGTCTAATTTCCTCAACCTCGGTTCTAGAATTTCTTTGTGTTGAAATAAAGGAGGAGGATTGTAATTCATAGGGTTCAAGCTAATTTGATGTTTGCATAGAAGAAGACGAGCTATGTTGATGAAATGGTGTATCACGGGTATTGACATGGTGAATAAAAGGGGAAATGTTTGTTGAATCAAGAGGAAAAGAAGATAATGCAATTAGGTTAACTCGAACATCCTTGTAGTATGGATTGCTCGCCATTTTGTATTCAAGAGCACGTGTTGGACTAACAAAGAGTTCATATGGTTTCTTTGTAGGGTTGCATTTGTGAACAACAAGGATGTCAAGGTTTGATAGTAAATGGGGGAGGCATGTGGAAATATTGGAAATGTCTTGGGGGAATCAAATAATATGACCATAATATTTATATTGATCACCACGGGCATGCGTGACTTGTGGGATTGGGTTAGCACGGAAAATGAGCATTTCTTCAACTTGTGTAAGTATTGGAAGGATAGGTGGTTGTATGCATAGGTCCATATTGTTTTTCAATGAAAATGGATGGCATTTAGAGCATGCATATGTACCATGGATATTCTTCATTGAAATGCTAGGGTAAGATTCATTGCATATCGAGCATACATTGATGTGAGATAGTTGGTCCAATTTTGTACGAAAGCATTGATGTGCATCATTAAGGGGGGTGTTGGATGGATTTAGCATGGGGGGTGGAAGGGATGGTGCATTGGACGGTTGACCAAAAGAAAATGAATAAGAGATATCCATAGCTTGACGAACATCTCTATAAAGAAGATGGTGTTTCTTGTTGTTTTTTATTTTTGTTATGTGCATATACAAGTCTTCTTCGTGCATTTGATTTTTCATTGTCATGGTTGGGCATTATGCCTACAAGAAAAGTGTAAACTTGTTACAGATCTAGAAGCTATCATTGGTGGAAGGGACACATTTTGTATATCTATCAATTGGAAAGTATATGGATATAAAACATGAGAGTTAAAAGAAATGTAAAGTAATTGTATATTGAAAAACAACCATGTAGGTTAAAATTAACATTTAAGGGGAAAATATAATTTGTAAGTTCTAGCATGCTAAGTGTAAGAAAGCAAAAATATAAAATAACAAAGTTTAGTATGACAAATCATGTATGAAACAATTAGTATATAAGGCAATAAAATTAAACAGCCATGGAAAATAAGCATTGCTAAAACAAAAAAATAGAGTAAATGTAATAAAGGTTTTGTACAGAAGTATGACAAGTTGTTCTAAGAAAGAAGAGAATTAAGGAACTTTTTTATAAACAAACATAATAGTAAATTAGTATTGTATTCAAAAGTATCCATATAGATTGCATCTAGCATTTAAGTTCAAAATGTTAAGGGATAGTTTGTGCATTAGAAGTATGAGAAAGCAAGTTATAACTACTAAAAAGGAAAACTATTGATGGAGTTTAAAAAATGCTTCTATGTTGAAGCATGAAATAAGGATAACTTTGAGACTTAGGGAATTATTACAGAAGATAATGAATGCATGAGTATGGAGTGCAAAGCATTTGTGCAATTGGATGTTTATAGAGAAGACAACAACAAAGGTTTTAGGAAGGAAGAGAACTAGGTGAAGTTGTCGATGAAATGTCTTCAACCATCACAATTACAACCTTTAGGCGTTCAATTCCACAAAAGGTCTTTGTTCTAACTAAAAGGGTGAAAAGGAATTGTCTGTTGTGGATATTGTGGGCTATTTCGGTAAGGGATGTTGGTTTAGTTGAGAGGAGGAACATGTCTTTTGCAGAAATGTCCATGAGTTGGTTTGCAACATCATCAAAATCTATGACACCATAAAGGTGTCCAGACACATCATGCAAGTCAACTTTTAGTATGTATCAATAGTCATATTCAAGAAACTCCTCATCACATTTACCACAATGCCAAATGTTTCCAACTTTGTGGGAATTTTTTTGCAGGCATTGTATTCCATGAACAAAAAGAGGGCATGCAAGGAAATGAAAGTAACCTATGTTAACATTTTTGATGGTTGCAACAACATAATACCAAATTGTCTTTTCAGAGGGATCGCGAGTTTGTATCTCATTGATGGTAATGCGTTTGCGCAAGGCAGAATCAGAGGCATTGAGTTTTTGGCTCAAAGATGGAGAGGCTAAATGAAATCCATTATCATGAAACCATGTTGGAGAAGGACAATTTATTCAATATTTGGGTTTATAAAAAGAGTTGTGTTGGAATAGTTCCCACAATTTTCCCATTGAATTCAGTAACACAGCCACCTTTGATTGCTAAACCTGGAGGAGTATCTAAACCTCGAAGGTTAGCAAGTTGGGCTCCTTCAATTTGGCAGTGTTCTCCCCAAAGTGTTATGTCAATGTTGTATCTTGACATGTCTCGGAGTCCAACAGTGCGTTGTACAGTCTCTGAACCATCCTTTTTCGTATAGTTGATGCAGGTGAAATAGAAACTACAAGTCCAAGAAGGTCACCATGGAATTGACAGGTATAGTTTGGATGTCCTGAATAGATTTGAAGTTAAAGCAATGTAAAGGTATCAAGGGGTATTTCTCTAAGCATGGTTGGGTGGTTGAGGAGGAACCTAGGAAAATATCGTGATGGATTTTCAAGTGATTGTATGTTGGATTGGATGCTTTTACCATGCCATTTGAGACTATGTAGACCATTCCAATTTGTATTTGGTCGTACAAGAAATTGTCAATGCATTGAATGCAGAGATATGTATTTCATCGTGTGAAGCATTAACAAGGTCAAATCCAAACACTTTTCTACGGCCTCATTGATTTCTATATTCATGAATGTTTATCTTGGAAATGACTTGACCTTGAATGCTCCAAGAGTTGTTAGAAGAGGTAAGTGATGTGAATGGGATAGTCGATGGGATTAGGGAAGGGTTTGCAAATATCGAGGTAGGGTTTGCGAGTGAAGGGGTGCATGGTCCAAGCAAGGTGGTGTTTGGAAGAGAGAAACTACTTTGCGAAGGAAATTATGTAGCTAAGGGGTAAGACGAAGGCTCTCCAATAATTGGTGCATCCACTATGACAAACTCAAGTGCAAGCAATGTGAGCCCTGGTAAAAAGAAGTATGTTAGAGAGGAATGGGAAAAAACATTTGATGCATAAAGGGTGTAGAATCCATTAAGTGGGATAAAAAAAATGGAGGAAATGAATCATACGTTACATTATGTACAGTGTTTCATGTACATTGGGTGGCTTTGATTATAGTTCCTTCTTTCAGTTGCCCATCTTCTACACTACTATTATATATAATTGGAAGCAATATATCATGCTTGTGAAGACCATCTGAGATAGAAATCCGAAAACGAACGATCGATGAGTTGAGTGAATTCACTTGATTTAACATGAGGACTTGCACTGGCAAGCATAGGTTGACAACGCCATGGAGCAAGAGAAAAATATCATCTTCAATTAGCATAGTCTCCATAAGGTAATCATTGTTATTTCTTGTGGAGTGAAATAGGGAAAGAAAAAAAAAGTAAAATTGCAAATGATATATCGCTCATGAGGGCTAATTAGTCCACACATATAAGTGTTGTTGAGTTTTTTTTCTATTTCAATCTTTAAGGTAAATATAATTTGAAATATAATTAGTGAGGCTAATTAAGTATTTGTATACTCATAGAAGGAAGACCACAATATTGGAAAAAGAATACGATGCGATGGCTAGACATTGAAAATACATCTTATATATCTAAATATCTAAAACACATATGTATAGTATCGAATATGTGTATGGATGCTCAGACATTGACAATAAATTACATTCGATTAAAATAAATGTGCATTATAATATATGTAATCATCCTAGTAAAAGACATAAATGGAAGGAAAAACAAGATAGGGAAACGATGTCTATATATAATATAGATATGAATATAGACAATGGTCATTGGCTTTGAAATCCACAAATAGAAAGGGAATTTTATCCATAGCAAGAAATAACTACAAATCATATGTGCAAATAAAAATTTGCATTGTGATGTGTTCCCAAAAAAAACACTTTATAATTCCTTGGAAATTATTTAATATTTTATTTTCCCAAATGACCCATCCATCAAAGGTATGGTCAACAGAATGAAAACTTTGTTCTACAAACTTTATTTTCTAGTTGTGGATTTGAAACCCAAGGGTCATCATCTATCTTGAGATCTATAATACACAGACATAGTAACTTATTGCATGAAAGGTGTGGAAAAGAAGAGAAGGCTTCTTGTAAGAGCTTAGATATCAATTATACGAAAAAACTTAAGATTGTTAACTTTTCTTTAGAATAGTTTAAAAAACTTAAGATGGATATATCCAGGATGGCTATATGGTAATGATTTGTTTGTTGCTAAGATGAAATGTGACATAAACCCTTGTACTGATTATTGTTGTTTGTACTTAAATGGGATGGTTATATTTTTAGCTAGGAAACATAGAAAGGAGGAGAAGGTTTCACGTTAAGGATTGTGCCAAGTTTTTTACGCGGAGACCTTTTTAGTATTCAAGTTGTTTCCAAGTGGATTGTGTTTACGCTTAGAGTTTGTGGGGTTTTGTTGGCCTATTTTTCTAAAGTAGGCCAATAAGGAGGTTTTGTCCACACAATCAGCTTAAAGCAGCGTTCGGTGTGTTTGATTTTGTTGGTAATAACTCTCGATTAATTAACTATTCCAATGCAAAAGCCTATACTTATACAAATCTCATGGCGGTTGGGTTTCACCTTCCGCTCAA
>LPNX010359914.1:892914-949493 GCA_001517045.1 Pseudotsuga menziesii | reverse complement strand
CGTGGGATTAGGGTTTCCACCCTTTATGCAGGAGTAAAGAAGAGGTCGCAGCACAAAGAAGAGGTCGCAGCACAAAGAAGAATCAGCATTAGGGTTTGCAGCACATATACCCAATCATGAAGGAATTGTAACGCAGGCAATGCATGCGATTCGATTGGCAGACTGATGGAGCAGTCTGGCAATGGACTGGCAAGCAGAATGGCAGCGAGGAGTTATGGCAGACAGCCCTGCTCTGATACCACTTGTTGGTAATAACTCCCGATTAATTAACTATTCCAATGCAAAAGCCTATACTTATACAAATCTCATGGCGGTTGGGTTTCACCTTCCGCTCAGCCTTTTCGCCTTCCAACTATTCCTATTTATTTATTTACAATATTATAATCCCCAACGGATTATATTCTAACAGATTTAACAAAACCTCGCAAGTTGTGGTCCTACTACCAGCTGATTTTCTCTTAAGTAGAAATTAAAATCAGCAAAATCTAACCTATTCTAATGTTATTTCTACCTAAATAAATCCTATAATTAATTTTAACTATCTACACTATCTAATTGTTGCTTTCTTAAGTAAAGACTTTAAGAATTTTCTGAATATAAAGATTTATAAAAATACACTAAAATTCAATAAATTGAATTTAACAGCTGTTAATCTGGAAGATACTAAAATAAAACCTAATTAAAACTATTCTACATGTCCTAACTCAGCTAAGAGCATTTATAAAGACTAGATTAATTATTAATCAATAAAAGATGAACAGAAAGACTAACATCACAATTTAAATAGAAATATTTAAATCATGAATAATAAGTCACTCTGTTATATGACAACATAACTGAAAAACAACTGAAAACAAACAGTTATTGTAACCTTCTTAAATTAATTAATAATTAATTATCAACATAGCTATTTGAACTTAAGAAAATGTCTACTATAAAATCACTGTCAAAACACAAATGATATTTTTAACAGACAGAAAAGTATATCATTATTGCTTAAGTTTATAGTAAAAATACTAATAAACACAATCATAACGATATATTTGTTCAAAATGCGATATCAAATTGATAAAGTGCAAATTGTAATTAAACACACATATATCAAAGCATAATGTGTTAATATTAAGAAAGAAGATAAGATGCTGAAATATATATAATATATCCAAAACAAAAATACCAGTAATGGTACCAGTCTGTAGATATCCAGTCGTATTCACATCCAAAGATTCAACTTCAGGAACAAAATAACACCAGCCACAAAAATATATTTCAAGTATGTTTTTTTCTAACACTCCATCCCTTAGTTCATCAAAATTTCTATCTTATATAATACTACGATTCAGTTTTCCCTATTAATGTTACACCCAACATTATAGGGTTCCTATAACTAGAAAGAGAATCAAATCTCCTATATCAAACACCTGTCGCTATAAACAGAAAAACGACTAGCATGAGTCCAGGTACTTGGAAAATTCTTGGCCATTGTTGAAACTCCAGCTTTTAACAAACAACCACGTCTCCCAGCCAGCGCATTAACAACATCCTGATATTCTGGAGAGGAGTAATGACAAACCAACCTGCGTTTAACAAACGAAGTATCTCATTAAAGCTATTTACAATAAATACAACAAAATAAACTAAGATTTTAATGCGTGCCTGTAAAATCTGCGATTTTACAGGCATGTTTTACAAAAATATTCATTACCTGTTGACAGCAATACGATCCATGCACTTTGAAAAGGAAAATGAGAAAAATCATCATGTTTTACTTTGAAGAGCGATTACTCTTCGTGCTTCAGCCAGTTTGGCCTTTAACCTGATAATCTTTACGTTTTGTTTTTCAATTCTTTCAAGTAGGTTCTGATTTGTACTTATTATTGACCTCTTCGATTTTTATACCGATTCTCATTATAGGAAATTTGGGGTCTAAAATGGGCCTTATAAGAAAACGTGCCAAAATAAGTTTTTGTGAGTTGGAATTCAAGAACCAATAGAATTTCAATAAAATAAGTCAACCATAATGGTTGAATTGACATATTTGTCATTTAAAAAAACTACTTTTTTGTTCGTATTTTCGACATATCTCATTGTGTTTTTACTTGAATTTCGATCGGGAGAGCTCGTTGGATGCGGAATTTGATTCCACATCCAACGAGTACCCACACTGCGTACTTTTGATGGACCCTGCTACCCCAAAAACAAGAAATACCTGAAAAAACGTGATGATGACATCATCATCACGTTTTTTCAGGTATTTCTTGTTTTTGGGGTAGAGGGGTCCGTAAAAAATATGCAGTGTGGGTACTTGTTGGATGCGGAATAAAATTCCGCATCCAACAAGCTCTCCCGATCGAAATTTGAGTAAAAACGCAAAGAGATATGTCGAAAATACGAACACAAAAAGTAGTTTTTTTCTTTCTTCCTCCAAAATTAATCAATATTATTTTATTATTTTAACTATTATTTTATTATTTTCCTTAGGAGGCCCATTTTAGACCCCAAAATTCCTCTAATGTTTTAGCACTTACTTATTTCCATCTGCTGATCCAATCCAGCAACTCTTCTCTAAATGTTCTATTTTCCTCTTCTAACAACGTTGTACTGGATAGGCAATGCTTAAGTTTATCCTTTAACTCTGCGATTTTATCCTGGTATGCATTATCTAGTAAATGTTGTAGAGTCTCTTCTTCATTGGCTACCTGAGGAGAAATATGGCTGTCAATATGTTGACTAGATGATGGTTCAGGGTCTGCGATGCCTGTGTCTATACCTGGTTGAGTAACCTCGACCTTGCCTGATTTTGCATCATTACCCTGTATGAAAGTAGGATTACTTACGTGAATAGCATCGGGGATAGATGACGAGATGTCATCTTCAATATGGACGATGGCAGGTTGAGAACCCTATTGATTAACCATAAGACCCGAAATTGTACGGGTACTGTTCATACTCCTAGTAACCCTCCTTGAAAGCGATAGATTTTCTGAATCAAACCCTCCCTTGTCACAGCAAATCTGGGCAAGATGGTCTAGTCTATGCATAGACTCCCTGTTGTGTTCATAAGGTTTATTTAATTCAGATAGATTTTTACACTCATCAACATTATCAGTTTTGCTTTTGTTTAATATTTCCTTTGTTTCTGCAGGGGTGCTATGACCTTCAACAGATAAAGGCTGATTCATGACTGTTTTAGACCCACAAGGGACTGTATTCCCGTCATCATCATTACTAATCCCTTCGTTTATGGGTATACCGACTTCCTCGAACCCTTTTTTCTCCGATACAATTTCAGGAGTATTATTAACCTCAGACTTTATAGCTTTTTGCTTTTTACGAATTCTTGGGGAGGGATTCGGCCAGTACTGCGTCGACCTCAACTGACAGTCGGCTAAAAAACTATCCCATGACTTGCCATTTCCAGACAATTGGTGTTGCACTATCATTTTGATTAACCCGTGGTGGAAAAGACTTCTATCAGGGTTACTAAAACTTCTAACTGCCTGTGACATCTTCTTTAAACTTTGCCATAAATAAAATGGCAAATTGAGCTTACAACCCTGTAACGCTAACAACAATCTTAAATGGTAATAGTGTAAATGGGAGAAACGTCCATCACAGGACACGTACCTTACCAGTATTTCGTAATAAGCTCTCCATTCGGGCTTCAAAAACTTAACAGAGACACCTATCTTCAGCTTAATATCATCCGGCAATGGCAGCAGCAGAGATAAACACCTCTTCTTATTAACCTTGCTACCCTTAAACCAACGTTCTCCAACTTGCGGGAGTTATGTCGCTGCTGCTATCTTGTCTTCATTAATAACGAACTCAAAACCCCCTATCTGCACTCTGTCGTCTTTTAAATTCATGGCAAACATTTTAGTCACCTATGCGTGATGGCCATCGAAACTTCTGAAGAATTGCCCCACCCAATTTTCTCGAATCTCAGAGCTACCTTCTCGTCGGCTTCTATGAGTTCAGAACCAGAGATTTCAAATCGGTTCAATGGAGCCATATTTTCCTCCACGCTCTCCTGGCTTTGAACTGAAATGAACGGAGAGGTAAACAAGGAGGGAATAGGTACCCAAACGTATGACATGATGTGCAGACTTCGCATGCTTCAAATCTGACGGATATGAGATCTCTGAGCTTGGCCATTTTTAGCCGAGTCTTAGTAATGATGAGTGCTGCAACTTAACGTTATATTATGATATATGCAGGTTTATCTACGATTTAGCCACGACTAGTAGTGATACTCAACCAAATCGGCGTACCAAAGATCTTGCGAATGACAAATCATAAATTCAAACATTGATTATAGATAGTGGTTAATAATGAACTTGTACATCGTGATAAAATGAAATGACTATCAACATTCAATTCTGTTAATACGATGCCTCCATATGTTCACAGTTGTCGATTTATCATAAGGTGCAAGCCACATCTCTATGCTAACTCATTGATCCGAGTGACAAATGTTATCAACTGGACACATGGCCCTTCGTAAACGCAGTCAATTAATCCTCCTTCTAGGTTTAACGTGATAAGTGGTGGCATACAAGGTAATATTGTGATGAAATCACATATTCTAATGTTAGCATGACAACTAACGAAATGGTTTGATTTTATATCTATGTTATGTATACACAAAGACTTAGTTTTAAACCTTTCAAACATCCTATCGATGAATATCCAACATTAAATTGATAGGATATTGAATGATAAAACTATCATATGTGAAAATTCCTATATAAAAATCACTGATTCATTAACTATAATATTTACAAAAAATCATAGTAAGGTATTACATGGAATATAAACTTTAAAAGTCACATTTAGTTCTATGAACTTGGGACCTGTAATACCTCACCCATATACAATTTTTAAACAAACACAAGATGTGTTTTATTGATTTACCCTTGGCATACTATTCTTCGAGTTTCATATATAATCACGTAATTTTGACTTAATGATTGAATGGATTATATAGAAATTTATATAACTGACTAACAACTGCTAATTGCCAAGTTTATAAACATGTTTTAATCAATCTCTTAATGTATCATTTTAACTTCTTTGATTAAGATCACCTTCGGAATCAGAGATTCTCAAAATGTGTTCTTTTACAATTTTAAATTGGTAAATCATAGAAGAGTTGATCTCCCTTCATCTTATTGAGAAATGAAGGGGTTGTTGCTGATTGCCAACAGGTCTCTCAAGTAGCTTGTTTGTTTACAGCTATTTGGTTTGATGAAGAACACACCGTCAATGTCCCTTCATCAACATCAACGCTCTGCCTGAATGTTCCATCAACGTAAGAAGGTTGGTCTTTTCATTCAAACATGAGCCCCGTTCTTAATTGTGGCTTATCTTATGAGGATTTCGAAGATTTTATTAGACAGTTCGGTTTACCAGGATTGCTGCAACGTCTTTGCTTTGATAATTGATTTTTCTCTAGGGGAGAATAAAGAAAGGAAATGCATATATATAAAGCATGTAAATCATGTTAAATTACTAATGGTGCTCACTTAAATAATTTACACTATCATATTGCATTATAAAAACATAGAACCTATTTCAAAGTGCAAAAATGTAGGGAAAAGAAAGACAACAAAAAGATGTATATATATAGTATAGATATGAAGATAAACAATGGTCATTGGGTTTGAAATCCATTAATGGAAATGAAGTTAATACATAGCAAGAAATAACTACAAATCTTATGTGCAAATAAAAATTTGCATTGTGATGTATAATGCAGTTCCCAAAAAAAGTACTTTATAATGCCTTCGAAAAACAAATTCTTCCCAAATGACCCATCCATAAAAGGTATAGTCAACAAAATGAAAACTTTGTTCTACAAAGTTTCTTTTCTAGTTGTGCCTCTGAATCTCAAGGATAATTGTCCATCTTAGATTTATAATACATAGACATAGTAACTCATTTCCTAAAAGGTATGGTAGGGAAAAGAAGGCTTGTTGTAACAACATAGATAGCTTATATATGAAAAAACTTAACATTGTTAAATTTCCATAAAAATATTAAAATGATTTGTATATGTTCAACCATGCCTATATTTAGGTTAGCTATATGGTAATAATTTGTTTATTGCTAAGGTAGAATGATTATTGTCGGTTGTACTTAAATGAAATGGCTATATTTGGAGTTATGTAACAAGAAAACAAAGTGAAAGTTTCACCTCAAGGGTTTTGCAAAGGTTTCATGTAGAGGACTTTCCAATATTGGGCTTCTTTCCAAGTGGATTGTGTTTATGCTCAAGGTTTGAGGGGTCTCTAAGGTAACTTATTGTTTACCGCCATTAAGGTTGATGAAGAATACACCGCAGATCCCTTCATCAACATAAATGCTCTCCCTCAATGCTCCATCAATGCATTATTGATCTATCAATGCAAGAACGCTGGTTATTTCATTCAGACATGACCCTTGTTCCTAATTACAGCTGATCTTATATGGATTTTTTTATCTTACATGCTTAAGGATTAAGATATACTCTAACAAAAAATGAAGCTTGAAAAAAAGAATACTTGGACATTCTCCAAGCAAGCTATGATAAGGACACTCAATGTTTTATTTTTGTCAAAGACATATAAGTGCTTTTAAAGGAATGTCCTATTGGACAACTTGTTAATTGTAAGACATTTATTTTAAATTGCATGTATTTTGTTGATATAAAAGGACTTTAATTTTAAATTGCTATGTATTTTGTTGATATAAAAGAAGGATGAAACAATTTGTGACACGCTTAAAGGGTTTGATGTGAAAATGTCTTTTTGTGAAATGCAAGTTAAGTGATTTTCAATCATAAAGGCTTCACAAATGACAATCCGGGCAATGCATGTTGGAAAAATGTTTTTTGTGTGTATATTGAATCTATAAACATGTGAAATATCGAATCTATAAGAATGTAAAATAATGTTTAATACATGCTTTTATCCATGTCTGCAATGCATGTTGGAAAAATGTTTTTTGTGTGTATATTGAATCTATAAACATGTGAAATATCGAATCTATAAGAATGTAAAATAATGTTTAATACATGCTTTTATCCATGTCATTGAGACATGTTGTAAAGAGAATTGGATTAATATTAAAACAT
Organism: Pseudotsuga menziesii; assembly: GCA_001517045.1. Lineage (NCBI taxonomy): Eukaryota > Viridiplantae > Streptophyta > Pinopsida > Pinales > Pinaceae > Pseudotsuga > Pseudotsuga menziesii. The sequence goes on along the minus strand of LPNX010359914.1, from coordinate 942,376 downwards.
AAATTTCTTAACATCAATTTAATACAGCAAATTTGAAATTTTAATCTATAAAATTACATAAATTTTAATCCATATTTCTATTTTATTTATTTGTGAAAACTTTACTTCGTATGGAGAAATAAGGTAACTTAAGAAATTCTATTTCTTTGGGTAGGTAAGTACTTGATAGCTATAGATTTAAAATAAATGTATGTTAGTTTTATTTTGATGTAATCAAATAAGTTTGATGTAATCAAATAAGTTAACGACTTGATATCAAAAAAACCTTTGACGTTAATGAAAGTCTAACATATTACCTTCAATTATAATTTTATATTTTTAATAATTACTTATTCATGTTGCTAGACAAATGCTAGCAGCCTTCTGCAATTTGTTAATAGCTTTTTGCCATTGCAATTTGATGTGAAATTGCAGATAAGATCCACAACATTACATCTACTCATTGATATTGCTAGACAATTGCGCACAGCCTTGCAGAAGAAGTTGTCTTATTAGTTAATAGCTTTTTGTTGTTCTTGCAACAATAGATGACGATGTTGAAGACATTACCACCTCATGACTCTTGTTATGTTCTTCATTTACTCTTCATTTATAATAGTAATCAAGGATTATGTAAAGGACATTACCACCTTCTAAGTTCTTTTAAGGATTATTTCATATTGCAAGTAATACTGGATTATCTCATATTGCAAGTACGTAGTAAGAGTCCAATCAATCTCATATTGCAAGGACTTAGTAAGAGTTCTAAGGAATAAGAGTTCTAAGGAATTGGAGAAGGCAAAGAATGGAGCAATAGTCTCATCTATTTTATGTTTATGATTTTTATTTTTATTTATGTTCATGGGGTCATTATATTTGGAATGGTGACACATTAATGGTGATTTTAATATAGGGTCATTATATTTGGAATGGTGACACATTAATAGTGATTTTAATAATATCTATATATGCATCATGTGGTCATGATTTAATGAAATCAAAATATTCTTACTCGTGTCCACTATCTTAAAAGACAGAATCTAATGAATTATCCAAAGGGCAAAATTTATTAATTATGCATTGATCATTATCTTAAAAAGACATAATCTAATGAATTATCCAAAGGGCAAAATTTATTAATTATGCATTGATCATTATCTTAAAAGAAGTAATCTAAACTCTTCGTTCAATGGAAGAGCAATGAAAAAGTGATTTTCGTAGCAAAGAACATAACGAACTTTTTGGCGTGTTTTTTTTTCAATTTTTATCTGTTTCCTGGTATGTGTTTTCTTCAGCGTCCTGGCTTTGCTTATGGATTTCTTTGGCTTAATTTGCAACGTTCTTCGTTCACTTTTTTATTTTGTTTATGATCTAAACCAGTCAATTCTACGAAAATCGGGTAATCTCATGGGTAAAAAGAAATACCTGTGTAAATTCATAACATAAAATCATAAGCGCTACCGTCAGTTTATAGACATGTATTTTCACTGCTTTCATGGGAACAGTGGGTTGGTTAATTAAATACAGGGATTTTGTATAAAATAAATGAGCCCCAAGTAATTTGATGGATCATTGGCAATGACCTCAAACATGCTTACCTTTATGCCAACAATGGGAAAGAGGGTAAGATCATCTTCAGGAATTTTGTCATGATTGGTCTTCTTCATCAACAAGCACACTCGCAAGATCACATGTCCTGTAAGCAAAAACAATGCACCGCAATGTTGCCGCAGCCATCCCCTTGTTCATGGCTAATTAAGGCTCACTCTTCCCACGTTCCATCACACACTTCGTCGCAGTCAGCATTTGTTTTTCAACCCTGCAAGGATGGGATGGGCACCTCAAGTGGCATAATGTCTCGAATAGGCTGGAAATTGCTTGTTTTACAAGATTGTATCCTCTCAATGAAATCCGGCTTCTGAGAACAGGAGAGACATGCCAGATTGCAATATAGGATTCACCTCTGTGTTTTAGAGGCCAACCCTATGTTCTGGAAGTTAGATTTCTGTTTCGGAAGATGGTTCGATTTGGATCTGTGCTATGGAACTCCCCTCTATGCTTAAACAGATGGATAGGAATGAAACAATGGCCAATTCACATGCACACTCAGAATGACGTGCATCTGAGAAGTCCGACCTGCATAGGGGAACTTAGAGATGTAAGACGCATGTTGAAGAAGCCCAGGGCAGTGGTTTCCTATATGCCTGGAAATGGGAAGGAATGGAGGCTTAGGCAATGCAAAGGAAGCTAGTAGGCACCAAACTTCAGGTAGAGTCAATCAAGGACAAGCAAAGACACATTGATATCAACAAGGAAAACAATAATTGGTGGTCTGAAAATATGGAAGAAAGAATGGGTATATTGCAGGAAAGAATTGAGAAACTGAGCAGTTGAGGTGAACCCTGCATAGGGGATCTTGGAGATGTAAGAAGCATGTTGAAGAAGCCCAGGGCTGTGTTTTGCTATAGGCCTGGAATTGGGAAGGATTGGAGGCTCAGGCAATGCAAAGGAAGCTAGTAGGCACCAAACTTCTGATAGAGTCAATCAAGGATCAGCAAAGACAGATTGATACCAACAAGGAAAACAATAATTGACGGTCTGAAAATATAGAAGAAAGAATGGGTATGTTGCAGAAAAGAATTAAGAAACTGTTCAGTTGAGCTGACCCATACAATGGTTCCCCCTCGCTCTTTTGGGGTGGATCATTTTGTAACGAAGCAGGAAGATACAGTTCAACGGGAACCAGCTCAAGCAAAGAAGCAATCCTCTGTCATCCACTCATCCAGGATCAGAAATAAGATGGAAGCCCTTAGTGGGGATGAACCCTGTTAATCTCTGGATTTTGTGATGTTTTTGAAAGTCTGTTAGGGAAGTTCGTACAGCAATATTGTACCTGCCAAATAGATAGTGGTAGTTATGGAACTAACACCAGCACAAATAGTAGACAACAGTGCTAACTTCGTGAAATTTTATAGTACTCATCACAGCTTTAATAAATTTTGTATTATCCTGCTAGACAGTTCAGCCGAGTCTTATTTCAATACAAGAATAGACATTTCTTTTATATATAAAAAAATCCACACTCATGATTCCTCCTTGTGGAATTGCTTGTATGTTATCGATTGAAATGCTATAAGCCCATAAACAATCAAACAAATATAGCATAATATTTACAAATCCCTTAAATAAAATTAGTCAATTAGACTACGTACAATACCCAATCAGAATTCCTTTCAACTGTAAATTCTTGGGATAAACATGTTTTCCAAATTTATGTTCAGTCACTTTTCCACGAAATATATTTCTTGTTCACAGTTAGTGTTTTTCCCCTCTAGAGAAGCTGTAGGTATCATTGAACAAACTCCAAGCTATGAGGCCACAGGGAAACAATTGGAAGACCCTTGCCAGTTGTTTCTTCATGTTTGCAATAATCGGTTTTAATTGCAATCCCGGCTTTCGTTAGCTGCTTGTCATTTGTAAACATACTAGCAAAATGTTTACAAAGCTTAAGAAATGGGGTGATTAACAATCAGTACATATGTACTAATAAAAAGGACACTTCATGGGAAAACTTCTAATTATGTGTAGCTCATAATTCATGAGTAAATACTCAAGTATGTACTCTCTATGACTACTGTAAAAATAATCCTCTTGAGAAGAAAAAGTTTCTAAAAGGCAGTATCAGTGAAATCTCTCAGACTAAACATCCAAGAATTAGGTGAAGCATTAAAAACAAGGATGAAAAACAAGGTTTCATCATATAAGAAAGAAAAATGGTATCTCATCGTTTTTTTAAATGTGAAGGCATCAGATAGGCAGCAATCACTTTATCACTTGAGGATCAATGCTGATATCATGTCATTTGTAAAGTGTGAAAATTTCAGCTACACTAAGTTTCTGCAAGCTTCTTTAGAGCATAATACTTCCCACATGAACAGATAAGATCCTGGAAAAACAAGGGTGCCAGATATGGTATTAATTAGGTTGGATGCGTGTTTGACTTTAACACATTCAAAACCCTAGGTAATTTGGGAGTAAGAAGAAAAATTATACATCTAAGCATTAATAATTTGTAGCAACGAGAGATAAAGTACAAGATTGTGTAAGAATACATAAAGACTATAAAAACAATACATAGAACTTAGGAACAACAAAAACAGAAAATTGATGATCAGGATTTCCATAGTTCCATTGAAACTGGGAATACCCCTTCCATTATTTGATGAAGGCTCTCAATGTGATCTAGGGAATGTAGAAGTGTGGGATTATTCCATTTTGAGAATAGGATTTGGTCCCTTAAATTAGGTTTGTGCCGTCGTAATAAATTATCAGAAGAGGCATTCAACTTTGGCGTCTAGACTCAAAATTAACATGATTAATACGATAAGTGGGCCCAAGGATCCATTTCTGAAGGGAAGAATTTTGTTAGCATTACTCGTGAGAAAAAAAAAATTGAACATGAATAAGGGGCCACTCAGAAATGGAAAAATGGTTTGGTTGGAGATCCGGAGAGCCATGCCAGATTGCACCATAGGATTCAGCTCTGTGTTTTGGAGGCCAACACTATGTTCTGGACGTTAGATTTCTGTTTCGGAAGACGGTTTGATTTGGCTCTGTGCTATGGAACTCCCTTCTATGCTTTAACAGATGGATAGGAATGAAACAATGGCCAATTCACATGCACACTCAGAATGACGTGCATCTGTGAGAAGTCCGACCTGCATAGGGGAACTTGGAGATGTAAGACGCATGTTGAAGAAGCCCAAGGCTGTGTTTTCCTATATGCCTGGAAATGGGAAGGATTGGAGGTTCAGGCAATGCAAAGGAAACTAGTAGGCACCAAACTTCAGGTAGATATTTCCTCCTCAATGTAGGCTCACAGTACCAGGCTTTGAGTTAGACCTTTGAAATATTGCTTTGTTTAGTTTATGTTTTGGAAGGCTGGGAGCAGATTACTTAAACTTAGCCTGGGCATGATTCTTCATCTGTCAACCTTTTTAAAAAAGGACAGAATGCAGACTTTGTACATTAATCAGTGTTCTATAACATTTCAAATTAATCTTTTGATTAAAACAAAAGGTTAAAGAAAGAATACTAGAAACAAAATTCCATTGATTTTTCAAAACCCAATAACAAGGCAAAACTGGATAAATATCATATATATGTCTAAATGCCAATGTCACAAGTCAGAACGAAAAAGACTTAAAATCATTATTATTATAATATAGAAACAAAACAAAAAAAGTGAAATATGAAATAGAAAAATCTGCCCTTCACTCCTTTCTGTGTGTATTCTCATTTCCTATTTTCATGTATTTTTGCTCTTTCTGCTGATATTTTTTATTTTATACTGTTCCAAGTATAATTTTCTTCTTTCCATGAAGGTGAGCACAGGGGGAATAATCATATTAGATCTTGGAGGAAAGCAGGAACTGAACTTTGCCCGAGGGATCAGGGTTGCAACAAATATAAGGCAGAGGTTTTGGTTTTATATCAACAATTGTGTTTGATAAAGGATACAAGGATTGCCAAAGTTATTGTCTTGGGTGTCTTCTTGATTATAATCAGATATTTGCATTGTCACACGACTCTGCAAGCCACTCACCTAGGTCATCAACTCATACTCAGAACTCAAGCTTTGGGGGATGGTTTTAAAAGTATTGGTTTCTTTCAGGTGTTGAGGACTTATAATCGATTGGAAAACACAAAAGCACATGAAGTTGTTTCCCTAAACCCTTGAAGGATTAGGATGAATGGAAGGGAATTGGACTCGCTCCTTCTGCCTCGAGTATCCTCTTTCCAAAGATATTATGCATTCCAAAAAGAGAGACGACTGATGCAACATTGGGACAAAGAAGCAAGGGGATTTATTGATCCCACGAGCAAGTGTACAACCACATTTAACCTCACTTTTGTTGAGCTTTGTAAATCCTAGGGCAATGGGACAAAGAGCTTGATTGTGGTTTTATTGTACTCCTTTCTTGGCTCTTTTCATAACCTAAGAGATCATAAAGTCAAAGAATTGCACCTTTTAAGAAATTGTTTTAGTTACCATATTTTGATGATGGATGGGCAGAAGGGCACTTTGGGGACCTGTTATGCCCCAAGTCAAAAGTAAAACAGCACTAAATGACAATCTCCAAGTCTACGCTCATTTCAATGGCAATGCAACAAACAATGGTAAACGTTGGCTCATTTCTGGGTCTGGGCAGTACCGTAGGTGAAGAAATCAACAGTAGGGGTCTCATTTACTTAATAATTACCTGATTTATGGACTCAGGCCAATGCATACACTACCCAAAAGCTTCCTTGGTTATCACCTCAAGACTTAATGCCAGGCTCGAATCTTGGAGAAATATCAAGCAGTCCATTAAAGGGGCGTGAGAGGAGCATCGACCATTTTCCATGCAAGGGGCAGCCCGATTAAGTCTCGCAGAATTCTCAATTGAAGTTTAGAGACAGGCATGTCTTCCTACGAATGGAAGATTATGAGAAAAACTTAAGAAAGCTTTGATCAACTCGAACGTGACCTTATCAAGGAAATCAAGTAATGAAATAATATCAGGATCCGAAATTAGCCTTGAACTTCTGGAATTGGGCAAACCAACATGTAGTTAAGCCGGAGGAGCACACAAATTTTGAGGCTTCTCGAGCGTGAGGAGCAAACGAATTTTGAGGCTTCTCGAGATGATGCCTTACCTGATGGGTGTGAACCAACTTATTCGTTGATGTATTTGCTTAAGACTCAAAACTGATCTCAGCAACGGAGAAAGTTAACGAGGTTGTACTGCATTCGACTCCCTTTAAATCTGCGATGTACCGAAAACAATTGGTTATTATAATTCAACTCTTTTTGTCTAATTATAATTATTGGTCTAAATATAAACAGTTGGTCTAATTATAATTATTGGTCTAATTATAGCACTTGCGATCAGTTGCGATTCTAATAAACTGAAGAGGTTAATTATACTACATCCCTCCACTCCCCTACCGACTTTCCCACCCACTCCTCTACCACCTCCACACCAACCCAACCACCTCCACCGCTCCTACACTCCCACCTCACCCACTCCTCTACCACCTCCACACCACCCCAACCACCTTCACCTCCCCCGCTCCTACACTTCATCTCCCCAACCACCTCAACCTCCCCCACATCCAAACCTCCTCTACCACCTCCACACGTCCCCCCACCTCACCCACTCCTCTACCACCTCCACACCTCCCCAACCACCTTCACCTCCCCCGCTCCTACACTTCATCTCCCCAACCACCTCAACCTCCCCCACATCCAAACCTCCTCTACCACCTCCACACGTCCCCCCACCTCACCCACTCCTCTACCACCTCCACACCTCCCCAACCACCTTCACCTCCCCCGCTCCTACACTTCATCTCCCCAACCACCTCAACCTCCCCCACATCCAAACATCCTCTACCACCTCCACACCTCCCCAACCACCTTTCATCCACTCCCATACCACCTCTACACCTCCCCACACCGACTCCCCTGCACCAGCCTCCTCTCCCCCCGCCGCTCCTACACCTTCGCTTCCCTACCACCTCCACTCCCTCCGTTCCTACACCTCCGGTTCCCTATACGACTCTCCAATTTGAGAGAGGTTTTTTCACCTCTCTCTACTGCCCTCCCCTTTAATGGGAGACGCTAGGGAAAGCCACTCCGCATTTGGGAATGACCTCCTCAGGCTGTGGAGTTCTTCAACACCCACAAACCCCGTCCTCTATTGTTTGCACTCTATTCATCTTATTTTATACTGCCTAATTTTGCCGTCCATTAAATTTACTTTGCATGTGGGATGTAACCGCCCACCCTTCACGGTATGTACTTTCATTTAATTTACTTTACATGTGGGATCCCTCCGCCCTCCCCTGTACCGTGTGAGGCAAGCAAGCCGCTGTAACACAGGAGGTTTTATTTTCTAAGGTTCAAACTAGATTTGAAGAGGGTGATGAATGAAGAACTGACCTGTACCGTGTGAGACAAGCAAGCCGCTGTAACACGGGAGGTTTTAATTTCTAAACTTCAAACTAGATTTGAAGAGGGTGATGAATGAAGAACTGACCTCTAGTTTGAAGAGGTTGATGAATGAAGAACTGACCAGAATGGCGAAGACCTGAAAATCTATGAAACCGTCTGGTCCTGCTGTATGTATCTATGGCTTTGATGAAAGAGTCTATGGCTTTGATGAAAGAGCTACTGGATCATCAAAGACAAAATTGAAAGAGCTACTTAACAATGATTTGCAACACAAAGACTGAATTCAGAGCAACAATGATTTGCAACACAGACTGAATTCAGAGCAACAATGATTCGCCACTCAAACACTGAATTCAGAACCACTCGGCCGCCTCTTTCCAAGTCAACAGGAACAACCTTTCCTTAACATACCTGTAGGATTTCGCATCCAAGACAGCTGAGGAGTTTTCCTGCATCCAAAAGACAGCTGGGGAATTTTCCTGCATCCAGAAGTTAACAAAGGCTTCTGCTGCAAGAATACAAGATTTATTATTAATTTGTCACAATGATAAACTTTGTAAAAGCAAAGGAAGCAGACCGTCTTAGGGAAAGGATGACTATCATCCTTTTCTGTTTTTGTCTGTAAAAGAAAGGAATAGAAGCAGACCCTCTCATTCACATTTTAGTCTTAAGGAGACCCCCCTCTCATTAACTTTGTAAAAGAAGGAAGAGAAGCATCCCGTCAGATTTTTCTCTTTGTATTCTGCATGGCTATAGGCCTTGACATTGATAAAGTACACGTCCACTCAGATTCTTCTTCTGTTTTCGCTTCGGCTTCTTCCCTTTTCCTGTCTGAGCTTCGGCTACTCCCCTCTTTCTGCTAATAACTCCTTCGCTATCTCCAACATCGGAAACCACTAAGTTTCCATCTAATCTGTAATCAAAGCAATTCAAGCACCACCGCAAACCACATTATTTGCCTTCCTCCAAACACTCTTCATCTTCTCATTTCAAGTACAAGCCGGCCGACTCCCACAGCAATTCGTCTTCCACCTCGTCCACAAGATATTGCGCAAGGTCGTTTTTAGCAGCAAAATTTGCAGCTTTCCTACCTTTGTGACTCCAGAGGAGAGGAAACCCTCGTGATACAGCTAGGGCTTCCTAACGACAGCGCTAGAAGGGGAAAGTAGATGTACTCGCATTTATAATTTCTGTATCGATGTCCAGGTCCAGGTGTCACTTTAAAGAATGGCACGAAACCAGATCGATACACACCATTATGGTTTCACTTTAGTCCATGACAGATATAGACATGGCTATGGTTTCACTTCAAGAAATGGAATGTTTGGGTATCAAAATACATACAACATTCATCCATGGATGGGTGATATATTTATTGTGTTACTTTTAACCAGGGCTATGTGGTGGCAATGTCAAGACATTGTTATATGTTGTTGTAATTTAACTTGATATCAAATTAGTAATTTTGGAGTAAAGAAGTAAACAACTAGGTATTTTTATACATACCATCTCAACTAGCTCGAAAGAGAAGTAAACAACTAGGCATTTTTATCACAATTGCAGATAGGCCAAAAGCAAAAATCAAAAACCAGGACAACCGAAGCATGGACCAACCACAACTGTATTGTGTTGCTTCAACAACCTCCACGCAGATGAGAATGTGGCAGAGAACACCGGAACCAACAGGAAAGTCATAAGAGAAGTATATTCGAATAGAGCAACAAACACACAGCCATAAACTTGCAAAGGGTGCCTTAAAGATGACCGTATCTCACAGAGACCCCCACCATTGATTGCATATATGACACCACCCATATCTAACCTCTGAAGCACGTGCTTTTGAACCCTACAGATGATCCAACTAAAACTTCCAAAAAACAACCCTCCAAATATGCCAACCACGGGAAGCACCATCTCGCGTGAAGACAATAGCAGACAATTTCCAAAGAAGAAAACACACAGGAAATCTCAAGAAACCCGCAACAAAATCAATGAATCTGCCATTCCAAAATGTGAACATCAAATACAACACACTCACCTAACTCTGAGCTAGGATCCCACGACTGATCAAATACGCGACAATGTCCCATTACCCGCGTAGATCATGTTGTGATTCGCTGAAGCCCGGGAAACCTAAGAGGACATGAACATGCATTCAATAGTTGTGACATGTAGTTTCTATGTATTTTGGAAGTAGTTTTGGTACAGTTAACGAAATATTTTGACTTTTTTCTTAAATAAAATATATATCAAATTCTAAAATGTTATATTTATACGTATAATGATACTTTTTTTAAGTAAATTGTGATTATTATCTTTATTAAAATTGTTTGTTATATAATGTTGATTACTAATTGAAAAAAATAAAATGCTTTTAACAATGAGTTTTTAAAGAAATGTGTTACATGAAGATGGATAAATAAAGTTAAAATTAATATACAATTTTCAATATAAATGAAAAGAAAAAAATTAAAAATAAATTATAATAGATGTATTTTTACTATAAGTTACAAAAGATTAAATTGCATCTAAAGTATTTGAGTTATTCTAAATAATTAATAAATTCAATATTAGTACAAGTCTATTAAAATAAATTAATATAAAAAATATGAAAATAAATTATAATAGATCTATTTTCATTATAAATTAGTAAAGTTTTGAAAAATAGTATAATTATATTTAGTATATAATTAATATAAAATAATATAATTAATATAAAAGAAAAAAACTCTCAAAATAAATTATAATAAATCTATTTTTATCACAAGTTATTTAAAGATTAAATTATATCTAAATTATTTGGGTAATTTTAAATAATTGATAAATTTAATATTAATATAAGTTATAATAATAATATAAGTTAGTAACAACAACATCGAGTAAATTTAAGTTTACATTGAACATTAATCATAAATTAATCACATATAAAGTGGTAAAATTCATGAAATAGATTACTGAATTTATATGAAATGTAATTCAAAATTTATATCTTTGAAGGAAACCCAACTTCAAAAAGCATAGTGCTAACGCACCATTAACACTCATAATATGGCTGCGGGTGAGTTTCATTAACAAAGTCTATTCTGATTCATTGTTCACTTTAATAATTCAAGTAAAACATTTTTTAAGTAAAAAATTATTAGAAAATATTTCATAGAATTATAAGTGGACATATTCTTATGTGGTTAGTTTCACTTATTAAAAAAAACATGGTATCATAATCGGTGACAAACTAACACATTTCAACCTGCACACGGCACAAATATTGAATGAAGCACACAAATATATTGGTCATGATTCTCAATTTAAAATTCGATTTTCCGAATTAAAAAAAAAAAAAACAGTGAGAGCAATTTCATTTCAACATCAATGGCTATTTCATCCATGGAAAATCCAAGACAAATTAAAGAATTTATACCATTAGTATATATGACAATATTTCGATATAGTGACATTCCAAAAGAGTGTCAATAAAGCCCCTTCATTAGAATCTGCGATCCAGAGTTACCAAAGCCATCATGCTTTCGATCAGAAGTCTCATTTTGAAAATTTGTGGAAAAAAAAACAACATTGCAAATCATGCTGTGTATTGCGTTATATCATATAGTGATAAAAGTTGTTTTTTAATTTTCATATAAAAATTACCAAATTCTCATTCAAACCACAATACAAATCCACAGCTTGACACAACGCTGACAGTTATGTAGCCAACCTAAGCAAGACTTATCCTCTCCACATAATTCTAGCACAATGGAGTGAGGGTGTATTGTTTGATGCTTATGGTGTGTGATCTCCCTTTCTCCCTTGTTATCGGCAGTATTTTTATGCATATATATATAATTTAAAGTTCTAAACCAAGACTTATCCTCTCTACATACTTCTAGCACAATGGAGTGAGGGTGTATTGTCTGATGCTTATGGTGTGTGATCTCCCTTGTTATCGGCAGTGTTTATATATATATATATATATATAATTTGAAGTTCTAAACCAATTGAACGACACCCTAAATTATAGATGAGAGAGTTCAAACTGTAAAAGAGAGGAGCCTACATCTAAAACAAAGAATAATAATAAAAACAAAACAAAAAAAACAATAATAGTAGCTAAATAAAATGAAACATAAGTGTTGGCATAAATCCTCCCCTCTATTATTAAAATTGAATACTTGGTAGAGAGCATTACTGCTAGAGGGAACCAAACTGTCCCTTCTCCAACTACAATGTGATCATATCTTCTTTCAGTTGTTCTCTCAGCATCCACAGTCATAAACACAAACGGACTTGGATTGGATGGTGGTGCTATGTGAGAAGAGAATAAGAGTTGATTGCAATTCAACATTATTAGCATAAGTAGAAGTAGTGCATGAATATTGGCAGCCATTAGCATCATTATCTGAACGATTCCAACTCCTTCATGCCTTTGGAAGATTTGTGGCAATTACAATCTATCAACTAGGCATCTTTAAAAAACAATCAACACAATACGCCCTTTGCAAGACAATGTGCCCTCTGCATTGACTAGATGACTAGGCGAATTAACAGTGGATTTGTTTTGAAAAACTCATAATCTAATCAATCTAGCAAAACTGCGACCATGATGATGTCAATTGACCATCAACCATTTGAACACGACTTTATTTCATATATATAAAATTCAAACATGACTTTTCTATATATAAATAATTTGGTAATCCTATCAATATTATTTACCATGGATTAATAAATCTTCCATTTATAATTATCAATTTTAGTGAAGTTATTTACAATCCTTTGGACTAATAAATCTTCTAATTCGATTTCCTTCACCACAAACAAACGATAGGGAAAGCCACGCCCTGTTCCAAACACCAAAATGCTAAGACACCAGTTTAGAATTTAGGAAAAAATAAATCTTGCACAATGGAAAATTAGAGACAAACAAACCAAAGAGCGGGTGTTCAAATCCCACGCCCCGTTCTTGTAGGAATCAGATCATGAATATGTGAGGGTTGACCACGAAAAAGATTAAAATGGACCAGCATAGTTTACCAATCCACCTGCACCTTCATGGGTGAAATCTTGCATCTTCAAGCATGACAGGTGATAATATATGCATCTCGCCACGCTCCTTTATGCATGCATATATGCATAGACTAAAACACAGGTGGTATGCACAATGCATCGAGGTGGTATGCACAATGCACTAATTCCAAAGTGGTATGCACAATCGCACTGAGGTGGCATGTGCATAGAGATCAACTCTAAATATTTCATGCACTAGATGTGAAACAATCTGAAAGTTGAGACTGCATTTAAATAGACTTACTTTTTCCTGCCCAGGGAGTGGGAAACACAAAACTAAGCTCATTCAATGCAGTTTTTCATGCAGCAAATGTGAAACAATGTGAAAGTTAAGACTGCATTTAAATCCGCTTACGTTTGCCAGCGTCAGCATGAGCTAGCTGAATCTCACCTCCCCAACGTTATTCACTGGGTTTATAAGCATAATTGGTATTGGGTTAATAGGCTCAAACTGGTATAAAATAAAGTTGTCCACAAACAAACGACCAAAACGATAGCCTAAAAAATGATGATGATTTTAGGATCAATCAAGGCTTGGGCTGAGCGAAACACAATAGAAGATAACATTTAATGGAATAGCTGGATCACAAATCTGGAATATTAATTGAGATCATGAAAATCTAAAATTTTAAAGGAGGTATTGTTTATGAGGATTTTTATAGCACTGCTGATATCAACAGTAGATAACATTTAATGGAATAGCTGGATCACAAATCTGGAATATTAATTGAGATCATGAAAATCTGAAATTTTAAAGGAGGTATTGTTTACTAGGAGTTTTATAGCATTGCTGATATCAACAACGCCGACGGGTCTTGGGGCACAGGAACCCAACCCAACGCCATCTCCAAAGTACCAATAGTAAGCTTACAAAATAGCATTTAAGAAACTAAAAAAATAAAAAAAGTAATACACAACCTTAGTTTGACTCTTATGTTTTTTTTAAATTACTACAAATTGGTCCAAATAATCCCCTTGAGCGATTCATATATATCCCCTTGTTGAGGACATAAAAAGTTGTCCATAATATATGAAAAAACAAATGAAATAAAATATTTGGAATGTCATTGAATTTCAACATTATATGAATGTAATTTAACTTAATGCCATTGAATTTCAACATTATATGAATGTAATTTAAGTCGGGTAATTCAGAATTATTCTTTAAAGTGATTTGAAAGATACAAATCAAGTGAAAGTAAAAATGACAAGGTTATAATCCAAACAAAGCCAATAATACTCGATGTAAATGTAAGGTGAATAAGCAGCATGGGCCTATATGCACAAACCCTAGCAAGAAAGAAGTAAGGTGAACTCCAGCTAAGATCGCATTAAAGCAAGAACACAGAAAAGTACAGCAGAAATCCAGCTAATAAGAAGTAAGGTGAACTCCAGTTAAGATCGCATTAAGCAAGAACACAGAAAAGTACATCAAAAATCCATTGTCAGTACACTTCGGCTTCCGCTTCTTGGAAATATATTCTTTACAATCAACACCTAGGTAGTCATGGCAAACGTTCACCTAGAAAATAATTGCCATACTTTAATCGGAAGGTATGTAATCCCAATTGCCTTGAACTCCAGCTAAAATCGCAGTGAGGAAGAATGCAGAAGAGTACACCAGAATTCCATTGTCGGTCCACCTCGGCTTCTGCTTCTTGGTACAATCTTTTTCATATTCAGTAGTCATGACTAGGCCAGATTCATGTTTTGGCAAACACTCACCTAGAAGATAACTTCCGATTTCCCATTTCACCCAAACCAGTCCATCCAGAGCACTATATATCCATCTTCGAAAAGTCTTCTTTCCCCAAATTTCTGCTAGTACTGTGCTGCATAATACAATGCCCACAATCTCCAAAAATATCACTATACAGACAACAATGATACGAATGGGCTTTGTAGCTTCCGAGGTCTCACGGATGCTAGTAGAAACTTCAATATGGTTCCCTCTGTTGAAAGGATACCATCTATGAATTCCGTGCAAAGAGAAACACAAATGGAGACAATCCATGCCCAAACCAACAACGATGGCTGCCATTATCATAGCTACTCTAGCCTCAGTGGATGCCCTTAACTGCATATAATTCCATCCACGGCCATGACCTCCCTCTAATGCGACCAGCATAGCCCAAGCAATAGAGCAAACCAAGTTCACAATACCACCTATAATCGATAAGGTTTTGAGAGTTCTATGACTACTTCTAAATGTGAGCACTTGGAAAACATTCATCTCCTCATTGTTGCTATGAGACAGGACTTGTGACGACTTGACCCGAGCTTTGGTTATAAATGCATTGGCAGCAAATCCATTTCCTTTTGTGTCCAAAAGATAATTCTTTATTGCCCTTCTTACCAGTAAAGAGGCACTGAAACCATCAGTTCTGAACCACCCAGTCAGTGCAAGGTTTAATAATATTTCTATTAACCTTGGAACTATTAAAGAACCTTGGCTATATCTCACGTCCACTCCTTTGGATTCCACAATTTTAGAAGACATGTAATTTTTTTGGGCACCAAAAGCCATGTAATTTTCCAGGGCATCCGAAGCCTTGACTCTCACTCCTTTGCTTTGCTTATCTTTAGACCTGAAGGATTTCATCATCATGTCTGTCCAGACATCATCATATCCTGGATGCACTAGAATGCAGATGCAACTACGTTCCTTTCCAGCGGATTCCGCAGAAATGTAATCAAGTGTTTCAAGAAATGACGATTCCCCCATGGCCTCATCCGTTATCTTGTTTCCATCCTCTCTCAAATATCCAGATTCTTTGTGCACATACAACATGCCTTGGTTGCAACCATGGCAGCCATGTGCCAGGCAGTCACGAGATAGCAGCAGGCACAGGGTATCAATTAGTCGCTTCAATATTCCTGGCATCCGACGAGCAAGCATGATTGTGACCTCTTCCACTGTGCAGAATACAATGCATTTGCATTCATCATCGTAGTTACAGATCTCAGTGAGGAGTGCAATAGATTTTAAAGGTAAGCAATCCAGAAGGATGGACTCCACACCATGGGCACTGGAGATGTACTTCATGAATTGCTTGATAGAAGAATTGGGCGACTGAAATGACAACAATACAACAGAAGCATTTTCATATTTCTCACAAGTTACCAGGCCAAATATGTGTATGCGCTTCAATCTGGGACCTCTAAAAGTAGCCAGAATATCCCTCACAGCCAACTCGAGATCCAACCTTCCTCTGAGCAAGCTTGTAATAAAAATTGCTAAATTCCCTATGCATGTGATTCCCACGTCAGGAAAATTAACAGAATTTGTTACCGTTTCACTTGCTTTATTCAGTGCTAAAGCAACAGAAGGTAGGCATCCAAGCAAGCCAATGAAGTTTATAATCAACAATTGCAGGATGTATGGGCTTCCCAATCCCAAGCAATTATTGAGCACGCCCATTTTAAAACCAGGGAGTGGGCAACACAAAACTAAGCTCATTCAATGCAGTTTTTCATGCAGCAGATGTGAAAGTTAAGACTGCATTTAAATCGGCTTACGTTTTCCAGCGGTCACATCAGCCTGAGCTAGCTGAACCTCACCTCCCCAACGTTATTCACTGGGTTTATAAGCATAATTGGTATTGGGTTAATAGGCTCAAACTGTATAAAATAAAGTTGTCCACAAACAAACGGCCAAAACAATAGCCTAAAAAATGACGATGATTTTAGGATCAATCAAGGCTTGGGCTGAGCGAAACACGCATTTAGATAACATTAATAGCAGATAAAATTTAATGGAATAGCTGGATCACAAATCTGGAATATTAATTGAGATCATGAAAATATGAAATTTTAAAGGAGGTATTGTTTACGAGGAGTTTTATAGCATTGCTGATATCAGCAACGTCGCCGGGTTTTGGGGCACAGGTATCCAACCCAACGTCATCTCCACAGTACCAATAATAAGCTTACAAAATACCATTTAAGAAACTAAAAAAATTAAAAATAAATAAAAAAAGTAATACACAACCTTAGTTTAACTCTTATGTTTTTTTTAAATTACTACAAATTGGTCCAAATAATCCCCTTGAGTGATTCATATATATCTCCTTGTCGGGGACATAATAAATGAAACACTTTAACCACGCTTTGCTCCTTGATCGCACACGGGAATAACGTACTATGATGGCATCCGTATACAAACCAGGTTGTGGCCTTTTCTCTTCTACTTGTTGGTGAAACTTGTTGGTGAAAGCGTCACTTTTAGTTTGGGTCTCCCAAAGAATATAGCTTTACTACAAAATAGTTTCCGTCATTTTATTGTGTGACAATAACCAAATTTATATGGGATTCTTACATTGCCGATATACAACATGACTGGTAGTGACCAAGTATTAGGCAATACTAGCTCTACCTATGTAGCTACAAAGCCAACCCTTCACTCTGTCCAGGTTCCACTAGAAGGTTTGCTCAGCATAGGTAAGGTCATTTGACTACCTCCCTTCTCATAAAAAGCAGAGCTCTCTATATGAAGCACAACCCAAAGGCCCATATAGAGGCAAAGGATATGTCGTAGGATGTCTACTATGTTTTATTTCCCATGATTATAAAACATGATGCCTCAAACTAACCTTATTACCATCATGAGAATAAGATTGAGGGAGGACCTAGTCCAGCCAACCTATTGGATTCATGTTAATGCCACTTATTGCAATTAACAACCTGCAACTTGTCACTCTAACCCCACCCTTCCTAACTTGGCATCTATTTCAGATGGGAATATCTTCGATCCTCAATTCTTGATATCGAGTTGTTATATATGTCATTTATGGATATGGATGACTGCATGAACTCCAATCTAGGATTAAGGATAATGTGATTAAGGACTTACATTGAAGCTTTCATAGATGCTATCTAAGAAGATATTAAGATAGAAGTCCTAATAATTGAGTTGTAAACCGACCATTGCTACTGCTAAAAAGAGTAAAAATGAATGTTAATCTCTTCATACCTTTAAGCAATGTAAGTCTCTAAAAATGAACATGCATACAGAGTTGCACCTTCAAAAACAAAAAAGCAAATCTTGTGTGTAGAGCATCCATTTGTAAAACTCGCTCTTTGTATTGATAAAAGCCATCCATATCTTCTATGAAACAAGTAGTCGTCACTTGTTCATTCCTCCTCGTGCTTAGTACTGAATTAGTCACATGATAAGTCATTCTTTTATGCATTTCACTAGCAGTCAATGTAGTTCCTAGAGGCAATGCATGCACTTGTTAAGATAGTTGTGACTCTCTTGGTTAAGTTGCCTATCATGTACAAGCTTAGAACATTACGCTCCCAACCCATCAATCAAGATCCCAGATAATAACAAGATGCTCTCTGGTCTTTTTTTGGTTAAGAAAATGTGTTAGCATTCAAGTATCTTGCAAAAAAATTGCACCATAGCTTATGCATGCTCAGTTTTGAATCTTCAATGGTCGTGCAAAATGACATATATGACCTAAGGCTTATATACGCATAGTAACATACCAGATTTGGATGGATGTCTTTTATCATGGTGAGAGCATACAGTTTTTACGTGCAGAGGTTATTAAATGCTATTTGGTTGGTTTGCAAAGCAACAGACAGTCTCAGAGACAAGACAAACAAACAAACAAACCTCCTTCGCTCGCCTACTTCATTTTTCTTATGGCTGTCATTTTTTTGGGCAGGAGATCTGTGATGGGTTCGTATTCTATCTTTAAAGTTCATCGAGAATTCAAAGAAAGAGGCTCTGCAAAGAAATTCTAAAGATTTCAGCTACCAAGTCGCCAAGCTTTCTTTCTGATTTGAGAAATGTGATTAGCCCTAGAATCTGACTCTAGTTTAGTAAGCAAGCCTTGACTTGTCAGAATGAGGTCTCACTAGCGAGATTCAACTCTTGGATAGTTGCAGTAATTCGAATTGAGGAATGGAAGTTTGTATGAGGATACCTAGAGCTAAGGAGTGAGTCTCCCCTCCATCGAGCTCAAGCACCTTTCTTGATGTGTTTATCTTTCTTTTTGTCTCATACTGAGCAATGTCTAAATTGTTGAATTTGTTTTAGCTCTAATGGGAATCATAGTTTCTTCTACCAAGTATCCTTCATTCCCTGGCACCTTGTATATATTAATGCTACACTAATTAACCATGCCCATAAATCGTAAGGCCATCGGGGCCTCCTTAGAAGGTTATTCCTCCAATGCCATCTCAGTACAGTCGATACATTGAATTGAGCACATAGAGTTGTGGACAAACACACAACTCACAAGATAGATCACACAATTTACTCAGCAGTTGAAGAATGAAACAGTGCAAAAATGGCTTGCAACTATGAATGCTTTCATAAATCAAAAAGTAATTAGATAATTAATTACAATGTAATACAATGGCTAAATAGCCACATGCAATTCAAATCCACGTGAGGAAATTCGAATTGATTAGACTCTACTTGACTGTAAGTAACTAAGACCTTGTCTAAATCATTATCGAAGGACTCAATAGTTAACTGACCTTGTCTAAACCATTATCGGAGTTCATCCAAGTTCTAAAACACAAGTCAAGTGTCTAATTCAGTGTTAACTAAGGCTAACTCACTGTGGTAGGTGAGGAATGCGCCTCTCCTGCATGCAACCATGCAAACTTAGCGCTAACTGAATGTAGAGGACTAAAAGTGAATGTAACTGACTCCTAACTCAGCTTGACTAGTCACTAACTGAACTCAACTGATGAAGGTTGGTATCGACACTCCCAGTGCCTCCTAAATTGTAGGGATTGATCTAGGAGGCTCCTAAACTAATGCATGCAAGTGCAATAAGTGGTAGTAGACCTCAATTAGTGTTCCCCACACTTTAGTAACTAGAACATGTGCCCCAATTAGGCCAAATGGACCCAATGGTGCTAGTGACTAAAATAGACTGGATGGACTCCTGATTTAGACATATGACCAAATTGGACAAGGGAGGATTAATAATCCTAACACCCCCTCCCCCCCCTGAATGCTAACTTTGACAATCTGTGGGCCCTGGTAATTAATACCATAGGTCACCCATTACATCAAGTAAAGTAAAGTAACTGCTCAATACAAGGAGCTGGGGAAAAAACCACATGGGAAAAAATCCCCCCCTCTATCTAAGCAGATAGAATCTAGATTCAAGTTTGAAAATATTGGAAATATGTTGCTACAACCTTCATCTATGTGATGTAGTGAAGCAGCATGAATGGTGTTCTGTGCACAGGTATTCTGGGGCCTAGCATGTAGACTTCTCCTTCTTGTCCCAAAATGTTGATGGAAGGAAGGAGGAATCTAACCTTTGCCTCTTTCTGGCTGAAGAGGTGTATGATCTACTATATTCTCCTGAAGGTAGTGTGATTGATCATACCTTGCCATGTGACATCTTACAGACAATCTGTTGCATCTCTCTGAAGGAGGTAAGATTGCATGACATAGCGCAAGCTTCTCTGTCTTTTGAATGTCAGATGGACTTCCAGTCATCTTCCTAGATTCCTGCTTGGAAGTAGGGACTGAATCTAAATCTGAATTTGAATGAATCTCAATATCATGAACTGATACAATTGGTTCTGTAATACTAGAGGAAACTATAAGAGAAGGAGATGGAATGTTTTTACCTTCCCTTTGAGAGTGCACTGGTTCTAAAAAAGGCATGAAGTGTGAGAACTCATATGCCTTGGAGGCATGATTTGCAACACCCTTCGCTATGATGCTCCCAGTAGAGATATATGTGATCTCCACTGAGTCAGGACCAAAGATCACTCACTTTGGAGAGCCAGTATGAGTCATCTGGTATGCAGATAACAGGTCTGAAGCTAGGGAGGGAACATAGAGCACATCTTTGAACCTTCCATGTTTAAGCTCGATAGAGCCCTTCCCTTTGGTTTGAGCTTTACTTTTATTACCCATCTGAATAGTAGGACCATCAAAAGACCGTAAAGAAGAGAATCATTCTCTGGATGCAACCATATGATTGGAAGCTCCATAATCAATGAGGAAGACATGTGTTGTTGAGCAGTTGGCCTTCAGTGCATGACCTCTTTCGAAGCAATCTTCAGTGTCTTCTGTGTCTTCAGTTTCATCAGCCTTCCTTGTGCTAGCAGGTGCAGTAATGTTATGTTTCTTCAGAAGAAGAGTCATTTCATTAATTTGTCTTCTCATGCAGGAGTTATCTGGATGAAAGCCCCTTCCATAGTAGGAACAAAGGGCCTTCCCTTTGCCATTCTTCTTGCTTCTATTCGAACTTGAAGGCTCATTTGACTGCTCTTTCTTCATAGGAGACTCATCTCTTTGCTTCCCTTTGTCATTCGCTACCTTACCTCTTCTTGCAACCAGTGCTTGATCTTTGGGATATCGAATGATCCCCATTTGGATCAACTTGTCATCCTCATAAGTGAGAGATTGGATGAAAGCATCAAGAGTAGGAATCTTCCAATTTGGAGTGGTGAGCTTCACTGTTTGAAAGGTTGATACAAAGACTGAGTAGTCAGCATTGAGTTTTGAGAGAATGGCAAGGATGAGCTGATCATCCTCCTTCTTCACCTTGCATTGCTTCAACTGGTATATCAGGTTCTTGAATTTTGTGAAAAATTCATTCATTGTTTCGAAGTTGGATGGATTAAGAGAGATTAGCTCATTTTCTAGCTGACGGACCCTCATCTCATCCTGCTTATCAAATAAGGAAGCAAGCTTGTCCCAAATCTCCTTGGGAGTCTTTAATCCTTTGATGTGGAAGCGAAGATCTCGAGAGATTAAGAGGGACAAGTATCCAAAAGCTTCATCAAGCCTGTTAAAGTACTTTTCTTTGTCATGATTAAGAATTGGCATTGCCTCTATCTCTTTTGTGAGTCTGAAGAGCTTCTTGGTTCAAAGCAATCTGTTGGAGGAGCTAGTCGGTAAGCCGACTAGAACGATAAGCCGACTAATTAGAGATTAGGTCGGCCACATAAGGTCATGTCGGTTGACCGAACCAACAGGTAGTTATTTGCAACTGTTTTTTCAATTATATATATTAGGCTATTGAGCCAGATAAGAACTTGGTTTAGTTCTCTGTATTGTATGGACCCTTTCATTATAATATAATATGTTATTCTACCTATGTTGTTGTCTCTTGTCTCTGTTGTATTTGTATGCTTTTAATGTGTATTATTGGTAACCCTATGTGATCTGTGAGATTACAACATTGGTTCTGTTACCGGTAGTACATATCTGAGATGAATACAAGCAGATGATATCAGAATAGGAGATTAAGGACTGGTGGGAGCGTAAGGTAGCAAGTTACTTGAAGAATTACGCACGGAGAAACAAATTAACGATTGCTCAAGCAAAAGAAAGGTTCTTTACTGAAACCCATGATATTGTAGAGTCGGTACCCCAGCTCTTGAAGAAACTTCTAGATGAAAAAGCTGGAAGCGACTAAAGACCAATAGCTACTAGAAAAATTGATTCGAGGAGGAAGAACAAACCTATTGGAGTGGTTTGAAAAGATTACCAACGAATTCTGCGAGGAACAAGCTATAGAAGAAAGAACTTCGGTGGAAACCATTCAGAATAAATTCTATACAGACCTTAGCGAGCAATTCTTGTGTTCCTTATCGACCTTGTTGTTCAAGTTCCTGATAGAAAAGGGAGTGGGTCATATTGTCGAACCTCGTCCATTACTATGCGAATCGCCACAAAATTCCAATTGGGAGGAAAAACAAAAGAAGTGGGAGAAATTCATACCCGAAAGGGAGTGGGAATATTTCCTAAGCAAGTAAACAGAATTATCCGAGCTTTCTAAAGTGTCGGGTAGGCTATGGGCGGGTAACTGGTCGTATGTCAGGGTAAAGTGGGGAGGATTCTAGTCGACTAAAAAGAGATACCATCACCAGCGATGAAAAGTGAACCTAAAAAGGAAATCGAAAAGACAGTGTCACACAAAGGTACGACGGATTTATAGAAAATAGAAAGAGAGAAGGCACTACAAAGAAGGGAAGAAAGAAGAGAAAGAGCTATAACACTACAAAGAAGAATGAATACTAGGGTGACAGACCAAGAGAGAAATCTGCCAGAGTCAGGTCATGACAGACAAGAAGAAGTCGTGGAAGAAGAGGCATCACCCATGGAAGAATATTTGTGGATAAAGCAGCGAGAATCTCTCCAAATAGAAGGTCCCCAGGAGGTAAGACCTCTGTCTCCAACGAATCCAAGTACCAAGATACAAGCCATTGTCGAAGAATATTTAAGACTAAGAGCTAGTGAGTTTGGTATATGGAGCCGACTAGATGATGAGATAAACAATGATAGTCATCTACTTATCCGTTG
The DNA here is from genome assembly GCA_001517045.1 of Pseudotsuga menziesii. Lineage (NCBI taxonomy): Eukaryota > Viridiplantae > Streptophyta > Pinopsida > Pinales > Pinaceae > Pseudotsuga > Pseudotsuga menziesii. The sequence continues at coordinate 919,037 of LPNX010359914.1, read as the reverse complement.
ACCAGAAGAAGGAAATTGGGTCACACTTCAAGCGTACCCTTCCAACCGAAGTATCCATTTACTTTACTCAACACATGAAGGAGAACCCCCCCTGCCAAATATAGCTTTGGAGAATACAGAAAAATCAGACCTACAGACAAACAATTGCAGTTGGACATCGATAGGAGAAGTCGACCCCGACCAACTACTTGTCAGAGAAGAAACGACAAATAAAACAACCGACGGAAACGAGAGATTTGTCAACAATAATTATGCACAAAGAAATAAGCAAAATATCCCATTACCCCCACCCCCACCACCACCACTGCCACCTCCTGAAGAAGACAGCGACAATGAATCCGACATGGGTCACAGGACAACACATATCCTCTATATGAGGGCGATGAGGATCCTAGACGACATTGGTTCGTCTGTGAGTCGACATGGGAGGCAAACCAAGTCATAGATGAAGATAGACAGATGGCGCAGTTCGCTGGTGCTTTGAGGAAAAGGGCATTAACATCGTATATGACCTTTTATGAGAGAACCCCTCGAGCAACTAAAGCAAAAGTCAAAGCACAATTTTTGTCGTTCTTTAAAACTTCAGATGCAAAACATCTGGCAGCTAAGAAATTGAAAACAACATCACAAAAACCAGGAGAATCTATCCGTGACTACGACAAACGTTGGAAATACCTCCTCAGCCAATTGGATTATGTAATTGATGAGCAACTGTTAATCCAGTGGTTTCTTGCAGGTCTATCTCATAAAATTTGTCGACACATAAGTCTGGAGACGTTCAAAACATATGAAGATGTGCTTACTAAAGCCTTACAAGTAGAGATGGATGAAGAATTTCCAGCACTCCCCACAGATAATAGATTAGAAGGACAACTCGAGATCATGCATAAATCTTTAAAAGAGCTAAACCTTAAGAGTCAGGACATCTGGTGCACAAAATGTTCAACGACTGGACATTCAAAAGATAATTGTTGACAGGATATCAGCTAACAGGACATTCAATTTGTACAAACAAAGTGTTTTTGCGACATCTGCCAAGAACATGGAGAACACACGATGAAAGATTGCCCATTTAACATGAAAAACAATAAAGCATCTTGGTGTGCTATTTGTGAAACGAAAAATCATGCCACGGTCGACTGCCATCTAAACCTAAAAATCGACAAAACTACCATGCAGTCTACCAGACTAACGCAGTCGCGTAGAACAATGAGCAACGAAACAATGCGCAAAACGATTAGAATAATCAAAGGTACGAAGGTCATCGATATGAGTGCCGGTTCGATAACCAACGCGGAGGATATGGAGGTCGAGGTCGATTATCTGGGAATGGCGACAACCGACCATGTCGGCCCATCCAATGTTTCACATGTTACAAAGAAGGACACCGATATGCAGACTGTCCATAGAAGGACAGAACTGACTTAAAATTTTGTACTAGCTGTGGAGTAGGGGATCACTCATTAGAGGATTTCCCTACTATGCTTGATAAAATAAATAAGAAGAAAAATGTTAATGTCTTGTCGTGCGTGCAAAAACATGATTTAATCAATACAAAGAATCTTCATATAGTAACCCAACAAGGTACAAAAATTGGGAATGCTAATCCACGAATAAGCAAAATAAAAGAAAATAATGATTATCCTAACCCAGCCAAACAAAAACAACTATATAAAGACACAACAGACATATTTAAAGAATTTGCCTAACAATCAACAAAGCATAGTGAAAGAACTAATACGTTTAGTACAAACGGATAAAATAGTGTCTCAATTCATTTACCTTTTGTATAAAATAAAAAACAACAACAATACCGAAAAGCAAACAAAAAATATATGCAGTTTAAATAAAAAAGATAAAAGTGATGCCGACCCACTTGTCGACCTAGAAATTGAAGGATACCATGTCCGACAAGTCGTGCTCAATTTCGGATCACAGGTAAATATTATGACTCGAGACACTTGGGAACAATTGGGTAGACCACGACTATACGAGTCAGGAATATACTTAAAAATTAGCCGACAAGGGTCTAATTGAACCTATCGGAGTGTGGAGAAATGTTGACATGACAATAAAATAATATCAACCAAAGTCGATTTTGAAATTATTGACCCTAAGGAAGGATCCAGCTCCTTCCCAGCATTAGTAGGTCGACCTTGGGGAAGAAAAATGAAAGCATCGATATCCTTAGACAAAGAAAGAATAAAACTAAAATGAAATGGACAAAAGGTCATTGTACCTATTCATCCATCCCAAGGAGAACCTTGGACAGAACCTATTGATGAATAAGTTGACATCCGACAACTATATCAAATACAGAATAATGAAGATTACATAGAACCTAATGTCTATGGTGAACTTTACTTAGGTAACCAAGATTCAGTAGGATACAATTCAAATGCATAACTATATTATTGGGAAGTCGAGAACTATGAAACACAAGCAAGAGGATGTTGGACTATTCAAAAAGTGTAGAAAAAACCAGTCCAACAGTGCTTCTTGGTGTCCATCATCCCAAAAATATTTGAAAAGAAAACTAGGGAATATCCTACCCTAAAACCAGCAAATATAAATAGTACACAAATACCAAGGTACAAAGAAAGAGAATCACCAGTCATGCATATAGAACAAGTATCCAGAAACATTGGTCAACATGGATGACTACAAAGCTTATTGGAAACTTTTACAGGACAAGCTGCTAGATGGTGGGATACCCATCAATCAAGACTGCAGACATGGACAACAACTTCAACTTTCTTCATAGAAAGATTTGGAGGAAAAAAGGTTAACCAATCAAGCCCAAATACCTATGTTCATCCAAGGGCAAGATCTAGAAGACCACATAAGGACATGTGAAAAAGAATGGAAAAGACTTGGGTATAAGGATGAACGTACATGGCCACACATGTTTCCATCAACGCTCTCCGACTTACCAAACAAATGGTACAAAATGGAAGAATCTCGAGGTGAAACATTCCTATGGCATGAACTCAAAGAGAATTTTATCAAAGATTTCAGCATTATACCACAAGATGAGAATTTGGTCGAAACAACAAAACAGATCAAAGCATTTATACAACCAACAGAAAACAAAACCCTAAAATACAGTCGACTGACAATAAACTGCAATAATATACAAACTGGGACAATACCATAATCAACAAGACTATAGATGGAAAATGAAAATACGGAGGGGAAAAGTTTTAGATGGAAGTCAAACCGTGTCGAAATAACAAAACCAATTCGCACAGTGCTCAAAGTCGAGACATCCGACAAAGAAGATATCGACTGAATCACTGCAGCAGACTTTCCTGCCACATTTTCATAGTTTAAGGAAGGGAGTCAACCAATTAATGAAGCCAAGGCACCAGAATCGCTAGATGCTAAAGTCAAAACTAAAGAATTCGACATCTCAAGTGATGACTGACCAAAAATGGCAAAAATTGGAGACTACTAGAATGAAGAACAAACAACAGAAATAGTGAACTTATTAAAAGAGTTCCATGATGTATTTGCCAGAGATTACAAATATCTCAAAGGTTTAGTCCGTGAAATGGGTGAAATGAAGATCGGCATTAAACCTGATATACAACCTGTAAAGAAAAGACCATATAAGCTAGCTCATAAATACAAAGAGATAGTCAAGAAGGAGATTGATAACATGCCTGCAGCAGGTATTATCTACCCTATTGACCAATCAGAATGGGCAAGTCCAATGGTTGTTCAACCAAAGAAACACGATCCAACCAAGCTAAAAATTTGTGTCGACTTCAGAGAGCTAAATAAAGTTACATTAACAGACCCATTTCCAACTCCTTATGAAGATGAAATCTTAAATGAGGTTGCAGGACATGAATGCTACTCATTTACATATGGATTCTCAGGTTATAACCAAGTACCAATAGCCAAAGAAGATCAAAAAAAGACAACATTCGTATGTGAATTTGGTTCATTTGCTTATAGGGTTATGGCCTTTGGATTAAAGAACGCACCTGCAGTATTTTCTAGAATTATAATAAAAAAAATTCAAGAATATATTTACAAAACAATGGCAGTAAACTTTGATGATTGGACAATATACTCTATGTTAAAATATCACTGCAAATGGCTAAGGCTTATGTTGGAACGATGCCGACAAATACAGCTATCTTTGAACATCAAGAAGTGCATATTTTTGACCCCTATAGGGATATTGTTAGGACACATTGTCTGCAAAGAAGGCATTAAGGTCGACTCCGCAAAAATAAAAATCATCCTCAACTTAAAACCACGAGTGAACTCAAAACAAGTCAAGGTATTACTTGGTCATACATTATATTACAGAAAATTCATAAGATACTATGCATACATGACCTACCCACTGGAAGAACTATTAAGAGAAGATAAGGAGTTCGACTAGACAGAGGAGTGCAACATATCATTTGAAAAACTAAAAAGAAAGCTAGTCAAAGCACCCATGCTAAGGTTTCCAAACTGGTCGACTAAATTCCATGTACACATCGACACATCAGGCCTGGCAATAGGAGCAATCCTAACTCAACCAGGAGATGATGGAATGGACTACCCTATAGTTTACAGCAACAAAAAATTAAATAAAGCAGAAAGAAACTATCTGACGACAGAAAGAGAAGCATTAGGAATAGTCTTTGCACTACAAAATATCAACACTACCTACTAGCTAATCCATTTATCTTTTATACCAACCACCAAGCACTAAAATATCTTGTAAATAAGCTTTTACACCATGGGAAAATTTGTCGATGGCTAATTCTATTCCAAGAATTTGAATTCGAAGTCATTGTCAGACCAGGAAAATTAAATGTCGGTCCCGACCACTTATTCCGAATCAACACAGGAGAGGAACCGACATGAGTCGAAGACGACTTACCGTATGCACATTTATTTCGAATAGAAGCACTCCCGGCAGAGTTAGAGGAAATAGCTCAGTTTTTAGAAGATGGACAAGCACCAGTATGCATGAGTACGAAGAAGAAACAAATCTTAGCCATGGGAGCTGCACCATATAGTCTCATAAATGGATTCTTATATAAAATGGGTTTGGACAACATCCTCAGAAGGTGTGTACTAGAACATGAAAGACATAATATTATGTACGAAGCACATTATGGACCTGAGGGAGGACATTTTCAAGTAGACACAACTGCTAAGAAAATCCAACAATCAGGGTTATGGTGGCTGACACTTCATAGAGATTGTAAAAAGTTTGTAAGCCAATGTGACAGATGTCAACGGTTGGGTCGACCTCTGCCTAGTACAAAAATTCCCTTGATATCAGTAAACCCAAGCTTGACATTTGAAATTTGGGCCATCGACTTCATAGGACCATTTCCCATCCCAGCAAAAAGAGCTAGCGCAAGGTACATAATAACTACAGTCGAGTACGTAACCAAATGGGCAGAGGCAGAACCAGTCAACACATGTTCTAGTGAGATAGCTGCCAAATTTATCTATGAAAATATCATTACCCGATTTGAATGTCCATTAACCCTGATTAGTTATTAGGGAACACGCTTTATTAATAAAACTATTAAAACACTAACAGATCAGTTCCAAATCGACCACCGTTGAAATACAGCTTACCACCCTCAGCTAAATGGAGCAATTAAAGCATTTAACAAAACATTAACAAAAGGATTAACAAAAATATGTAACACCGATAAGGACGACTGGGACGAAAAGATACCTGCAGTACTATGGGCGTACAGAACAACATACAAGCGTTCAACCGACCAAACACTATTTCAACTAGTTTATGGACAAGAAGCAGTAGTTCCACTACACTTTCAACAACAGACACCTATTATCGCAGAGATTTTACATGTCGATGTCGAACAAGGAAGAAAGGACCGACTAATGCAATTAAGTAAGCTGGAAGAACATCAACTGATCGCTTTACAACATCAAGAAATCTAGAAACAACAACAAAAAGCATGGCACGATCTTAACATCAAAAACAAAAACCTGTCGGTAGGGGACCTTGCTTTACTATACAACAGTCGAGTAAAAGGGAAACTGAAAAAGCTACATACAGAGTGGATGGAACCCTATGTTGTCGAAGAAATTCATGCCAACGGATTAGTCCGACTAAGGACGTTACAAGCCATAGTATTTTGAAAACTTGTTAATGGTGCCCGACTAAAATGATACAAAAATTAAACAAGTTAGAAAAAGGGCATATACTGACCATAACGGTTAAACAAAAACTATAAAAATATGGGAAAAAAAATCCAAAAAGAAAAACAAAACCGATATCCATCAACCAGTATGACAGGATATCAACACTTCGACAACCGACATCACGCCCATCGACATACCACCATCGACCACTCACATGATTGACATTGACCAACGACCCTGAAAGTCGCATCACGTCTTCATGACTACGAGCGCCAAAATCAAATCACCATTAACGCAAACTCAAGTGCTTGCGTTGAACCATCACGTCCGTCATTAATACACCCTACGACAGAAATGTCAAATGCATCAACTATAAATACAGGACCGCAGAAGGATCATTTACATAATTTCAAACAGAGAGAGCAACTTAGCAACCAGAAGACTGAAAGCTGAGAATATCGAAGAAAAGTCGACTAGCAAATCGACAAAATGATGCCAAAACAAACCAGAGTTACAGCCAAGACTAAAGAACTACAAACTGCGGAGACGCCATTAATGAGGAGACTAAGAAACATCAAGAACACTAAGGTTCAAGAGAGCTCATGGGTGAAATTATGGGCCGAGATCAAAGAATGGGCCTATGTCGACAAAAAGCCAACCCCAGCCACAGAGAAAGTAAATCACAGTACTATTGTGAACTACATAAATACACCGTTCATGGCCAGTTTTGGAGGTACAAAGGAAACATCAGTCAAATTCATCATAAGTCGATACCATAACGACAGATTTTACTTCAACAGACCAGTCGAGATCTCCAGTGAAGTAATCTATAAATTGACTGGTTTATCAAACCAAGGTGACCTAGTACCAGTCGACATAAAAGAAGGGCTGGTAGAGGAACTAACTAGATGATTATCGGGCAAGAACTCCAAAGGGCTAATGATTAGCCAAATACAAGCTCGAACGCCACAAATTGTGGCTAAAATCATAGCCACTGGGCTTACACCGACAAGTCAAGGAAGCGACCTAAAAATAGATATGTTGGAGGCAGTGGATACCATTGCCAACACAGGGAAAATATACAGATGGGCTGAGTGCGTCGCTGACATGCTCAAAGGCATCTGTGAAAAATGCTAGGAGTCGGGAGGGATTATAAGATTCCCACCCCTTATGATATGGATAGTCATGTATTACTTGTGTCCTGTTGGGGACAAGCAGTTTCAAGAACCCACAAAATTCCATATGTGGAGATTCAAACCATTTGCCCAAACTGGAACAATGAAGGAACTAGCAAAAGGCAAAGTGTTGTTGGATAAATGGTTCCAACAGCTTAAAATCCAAACGACTAGATGGAGGGTGCCCCAAAACATTCGACGAAGTCTACCCAAAACTGCCCACATACAGTTGGAACTCGACCATACTGCGGTGTGGTATATGCAAGGCGCCAAGGCAAAAGCAAAGACTCTCGACTACTACCCAACAGTCGAAGAGATCTTTCGGGAGCTAGCTCGACAGTTGGGTACAAAATTGTCGATACCAGCAAAGGCCAAAGAGACAGACCTAACAATAGAGGAACCACTAACAGACCAAGAAAAAGAAGAATATTATGAGCTCCGTTTATACATCTGCACATTTATGTTAGAGGAAACACCAGCAGCAGACACCAGTCGACTGCAAATTACAATCATCCCGTCGACAGCCCAAATGGAAGGGACACAGACAGAACAGCAGGTAACCAATCCAGCTGAAGAAAGTGTCCGCACAATTCAACAACCAGGAGGGGAAATAGAAACTGAAAACCCCGAGTATGCTGTAACAAAAGAAAACATCCGCAAACTGTCGAAGGAGATAGCAGCTTTGAGGAAGAGGAAAAGAATACAGGAACAGGAGCAGGGGAAGGGTAAGCGCAAGATTATCATCGTGAAATCATCGGAATATGAAGATGAATTAGCGGCCATGACGGTCGACATCATCGAAGACGCCGTTGCAAATAAAATCTCGGTGGAAGCACAGTTCTAGAAATTTGTCAAAGCGGGAGCACAGCAAGGTCGACCGAAAAAGGTAAAAAGCACAAACACCTCAATGGCCGAGAATGTTTTCGATCTAGTGTCTACACCTCCACCCCCGTCTCCAACCAAAATCACCCAAGAAACAATGCCAGAACCTCCTTCCATAAGCCCGATCGACATATGAAAGAATGCTATGCCGAAAACCCTGAAGGAGAGATTCGACCGAGACAGAGACTTCCAGGCGTACATTGAAAAACTGCCTGAGTTACTCACCTCGGTACAAAAGCTCACCACCAAGTGCCCCTTGTTTGAAGTTGGTGGATCTAGACTACCCATTCCTTAACCTGGCCAAGTACCCTAGAGGCCGAGGACTGTGGCAATCTTGAGTTCGACATTTCAAAGAAACCTCGACAAGCAAGCTGAAGTTGTCGCAAGTCGGACTACATCCGTCATTCCAACCGACCCCGAACCCCCCCCACCAGCCAGTGAACCGACTAGAAATGAGGAAGAAGAGAACATGGAATAAATAAATCGATAAATCGACCTTCAGGAAGGTTCACCTCCACAAATTCACGACCCAACATCCAACCACATCCCCCACCACTCCAACCACACCCGACCATTCACCATCACCATCACCACCACCATCCCCCAACCTAAAACTTGCACCCAAACCAGCTGCATCAGAGCCACCTTGGCCAGAACCATCAGTACCAGCAACCTTTGTATCTAGACCCTCTATACAAAATCAACCAGATACACACCCAGCTGCAGCACTTGTCTAGCCGACCCAACCAGAAATGCCCCAGACCACTGCAAGCTGGCAACCAGACAACCCATTGACGAAAAATCTAACTCTCATAGGTACACAAGTACAAAAGTAAGCAGAACAATAGAAGCACAAAAAGAAGAGAGACAGAAAGAAGAAGGACCATCCAGCCCAAGCGACAAAACTCCACATCAGTGAACTTGGATCGACCACTGTAGTCGACGCAACCAAGCTGAAAGATGGAGAGCTGAGACAACTTTTGGAAACCCTGGCCATCAAAGCAAAGACAAGGAGCCAGAATAGACGCAAGGAGCTTGAGAACAATGAAAAGGAACAAGTTGAGTTCTGAAACAAATGTCGAAACCTTGCGCAGTCTGTGATACCAGGACCAACGGAGGTCGACACCGACAAACCGCTAGAAAGAGCTTATCAGCTATTTGAGAGCGTGGTGTCGACACTATAGACACAGATGCAGAACACAAAAGATGAGCAAAAATAAGAAACAACTCGACTACTGATGCAGCAGCACACAACTTTCTCTGAAGCATGCAGAGTACTGCAAGATCACATGGAGGAGTCGGTCATCACAGAAGGAGTGCTCCGAGACTGGCCTACTTATTATGGGCAAGTCTTCCAGCAGACCCGACAGACTTGGTAAGACATCCAAGCACTGGAAAAGAGGAAGAGCACAGAAGAAGCACTCAGAAGCACCATCAAAGATCAAATCGTGCTAGAAACAAACAAACTGCAGAAGCTCGAGTGACAAGCACACCAATGGGTGTAGCGAGCAATCCCGAGCTTAGACAAATTAGACATCATCTGCCCGCAGATGAAAAGACTTTTTGAGACAGCAGAAGAAAAGGACCAGTTTATGGGTCTCGACATGGAAAGGATAGTAGACCTTTCCATTCAAGAGAAGATGTCGACACTGTCAAGCCTGACCACATTAACCATCGACATCCAAAAAGTACTACAAAATTGGACGGAATTTCAACATCAGTTGGCAATGACAGCTGAAGCAATTGTCGAAGTCTGTGTACAAAAAAGACCAACTATCAGACTTCATAGCCCATGAAGGTCAAAACATAGCAATAACTACTTAAGACAGGTAATGCATTTTTGGTAGCTCCCTGTTCTTTGGGACGAAGAACAATTTTGTTCGTGGGGGAGATGTTGGAGGAGCTAGTCAGTAAGCCGACTAGAATGATAAGCCGACTAGAACGATAAGCCGACTAAGTCGATCAACCGAATAATTAGAGATTAGGTCGGCCACATAAGGTCGTGTCGGTTGACCGAACCGACATGTAGTTAATTATAACTGTTTTGTCAATCATATATATTAAACTGTTGAGCCAAATAAGAAATTGGTTCAGTTCTCTGTATTGTATGGACTATATTATTCTACCTATGTTCTTGTCTCTTGCTTCTATTGTATTTGTATGCTTTTAATGTGTATTATTGGTAACCCTATGTGATCTGTGAGATTACAACACAATCCCTCCATGTCCTCCTTCCATTGGTGGTAGTTGAAGGAAGTGAATGACTCTACTGGATGGGCCATTTTGAATGCAGTAAAGAGGACCGAGCTGTTGTAGCGAATGTAGTGAGGAGAAAGAGCTGCTTGTAGAGAATGCAGTGAGAAGAGCTGATAACTTGTAAATCACACAATCAAACATACAAAATAAGGTTGACTACCTGCACATTTCAGGTTTTCATCACACCCAGCATAATTGATCAAGCAAGCTTGATCAACAATTCCTTAACTTGGGGTATTAAGTGGTAAATCTTCTGCTTCTGGTGTAGAGTAGGAATGGAGCAAATTGCTAAAAAAAAATCATCCAGCTAGAGATATGAGGAGGAGAAATGTGTTGTCCATCGAGGCTCTGATACCATATTAAATTGAGCACATAGATCTGTGGACAAACACACAATTTACTCAGCAATTGAAGAATGAAACAGTGCAAAAATGGCTTGCAACTGTGAATGCTTTCATTAATCAAAAAGCAATTAGATAATTAATTACAATGTAATACAATGGCTAAATATCCACATGCAATTCGAATCCACATGAGCAAATTCGAATTGATTAGACTCTACTTGACTATAGGGAATTAAGACCTTGTCTAAATCATTATTGAAGGATTCAATAGTTAACTGACCTTGTCTAAACTGTTATCGGAGTTCATCAGAGTTCTAAAACAAAACTCAAGTGTCTAATTCAGTGTTAACTAAGGATAACTTACTGTGGTAGGTGAGGAATGCACCTCTCTTGCATGCAACCATGCAAACCTAGCGCTAGTTGAATGTAGAGGACTAGAACTGAATGTAACTGACTCCTAACTTAGCTTCACTAGTCACTAACTGAACTCAACTAATGAAGGTTGGTATCGACACTCCTAGTGGCTCCTAAATTGTAGGGATTTCTATAGGAGGATCCTAAACTGATGCATGCAAGTGAAATCAGTGGTAGTAGGCCTCAATTAGTGTTACCCACACTTTAGTAACTGGAACATGTGCCCCAATTAGGCCAAGTGGACCCAGTGGTGTTAGTGACTAAAATAGACTGGATGGACTCTCGATTTAGACATATGACCAAATTGGACAAGGGAGGATTAATAATCCCAACACTAGGTCACCAAGCTTTCTTTCTGATTTGAGAACTGTGATTAGCCCTGGAATCCGACTCTAGTTTAGTAAGCAAGCCTTGACTTGTCAGAATGAGGTCTCACTAGCTAGATTCAACTCCTAGATAGTTGCAGTAATTCAAATTGAGGAATGAAAGCTTGCATGATGATACCCAGAGCTAAGGAGTGATTCTCCCCTCCATCGAGCTCAAGCACCTTTCTTGATGTGTTTATCTTTCTTTCTGTCTCATACTGAGCAATGTCTAAATTGTTGAATTTGTTTTAGCTCTAATTGGAATCATAGTTTCTTCTACCAAGTATCCTTCATTCCCTAGAACATTGTATATATTAATTATAATATCCCAAATACTGATATTCTCTAATGTTCTATGATTGTGCTGACTCGCACACTCAATCTCATACAAATTTGCAAAATAACTATGCATGCAAACTCACCATGCAAAAATGCCCTAAAATATAGCGAAATTAGGGTTAGGGTTTTGCAGAGAGAAATTAACACTTACCACTGATATTTTGGCTGAGGATGACTCCAGAGATAGCTGCATGCATAAGTATCTTGATGGGTGGTCTAATAATGCTCTTTTCCTCCGGTGATACCGCCTCACAGTACCATAAAATTAACCCTCTAGGATGAAGGTGACGTTTTTGTAGGAGGAGAGGTTCGTTCGGGCTAAAACTTTCTGAGCTTGTTTGTTTGTTGATGCCAGAGAAATGGCCTGGCACATGCAGAGGTTTGGCTGCCTCTAAGTGCCCTAGCGAATTGATTAGCAGTTCTGCTGCTCACTCCCCCAATCAATCTGTTTGGCTAATCGCTGCTCCAAGTGAGCAAACTGATGGTTGATAATCACTACATACCGTAGGATAGGCTTGCTGAGAAAGAGGAAGCTAACATGCGGAGGAAAGATTAGGTTTTGTGGTCCCGGCAAATCCTTCTGTGTTTTCCTTGCTACTTCCAGCTGCAAAACTTGGATATGGTAATAACCCTTCGGAATGTGCTGGATCTCTGAATACTGTAGTATATGATGGATGCAATGGATAAACCCGAATGATCTATCCCAATAAGAGACTAGGGCAGATATCTCACTGCTGAAGCCTTTCTAGCTGAAGACACCATCTCAAACCCCAATTGTCGCGGCTGCACGCTGTGTTGCTGCTCAAAACTCCAAAATCAATCAACAATAACAATAGATATCTTCTTTGGTCCAATAACCCTTCTTAAATAGCTTAGCATGTACTTTTAGGGTTTGCATGTCACTTTTAGGGTTTGTGCTTTACTTTTGCATGCATGCAATTCTAATTTCTCGTTGACTTTTAAGACTAAAGAAATAAGGCCTGCATTCTCCGCATGCTTTATGATAATAACTCCGATGGCCCTCTTTACTATATTGATGACTAAACAATTGTCCTAATGTGCTCCCAGTGTTAAAAGTCCTCGTTCAATTCCCTATTTATAAAAAATAGAACATTACAGTCCTCCCTCGCCAAAGATTGCTTGTCCTCAAGCAATGCCAACACAACTCCACAATCAATCAAACTGAACCAACTAAATCCATGCATGATCCCAGGGTCCCAAATTATCCTAGGAGATCTGTAGCATCCTTTGCTCCAAGCATTGCACTGCATGGTACCATCACAAGATATCCCATGGAAGCCTCCTAGAAGTAGAGTAACTAACCACGGTGTAAACAAGTTACCATCACAACAGACCTCCTGAAAGCATCCTCTAACAGTCACTAAGCTGTAAATCACTGTCATTCCAGGGTCCCAAATCAATCTAAGAATTGCAGAGGTCAAAATGCATCCACCGCTACCCTGCGTAGTATTGAAACAAGGAGCATCCTGTAGATTCCCAAGTAACGCCATTAGTAAACATTGTATCCACCCCTCATAAGGTCTCCCACCTGGATCCCAATGCAAACTTGTGCATATTTCATCCCAATTATCTGAAGGCTCTCGTGGGACTATACCCTTGGCTAGGAATGTCTTCTCAAGAATCGCCCACTCAATAGGACACCAACTCTTAATCTCTCTCCAATCCAACCCTCGAAAAGGATCTTGTCCATAAGCACCATCACAAGGAATAATCTTACCAAGATGACATTCTTCCCTTCTGATTTCAACTGGAATGCTCATATACTACTGCCTAATTTCTCGATCCTAGCCAACCTGTAAAAACCATCCACCATTATGAAAATGTGGACTCAAGCTACCGCAAGCGTTGTCTATGTACCCCTGAAAGAAGACTGTTTTGAAATGCAATAGTATGTTTCTTCTGCTGCCCCATCAAGTAATCCAACTGCTCTTTAATACTAGAAAGCCCGACCACTGACTTGACACATACAACTCAAAGAGCTGTAAGCTCAACATCTCGTTGTAATATGGTGTTCTGAAGTATCTTGGTCCTCTCTTTCATTGCTAGAATGCTTTCTTTAACACGTTCAATCTTCTTTCAGTGACTATCATCTGGAAGCTCTATAAATTCTCCCTAACCTTCATGTGTGACTACTCATTGTCTCGACTGTTGTGCTCATTTCCTTGTACATCATGTATTTTTCCTGTCATAACTGTTTGGGCCCCTGTTGTAGGTGCTGAAGAGTGTACCAACTCCAACTTATCACACGGCTTGTCCACAATCCGACTAGCGAATGTTCTTGTGTCCCTAGACTTACAAGATGGCTCTAATGCTATCTCCTCATGCACATCCTCATCATGTACCGCTATCCTCTGAAACTCTAAAATAAATGCATCTGCATTACCTGTCTGCTTGAGTTGTGCCAACTCTCTAAAGTGTACCTCAGGGACCTTTCGATCAAACCGCTCAATGAGCTTCTGTGTAAAATCTAGGTACGATGTGATGGTATTGTGACCCACTGTCACTAACCCATGGTACCACCACTCATGGGATTCTCCATCCAAATGCAAAGTAGCCAATTTAATGGCATCTGTCTTAATCATGGGGTTGAGCTGGAAGTGTGTATCCAACTTCTGCACCCAATTTTGGGCTGGGCCACCCCGGGTGCCCTCAAAGGTAGGGATAGTCAGTTTCCCTACGATGCGATGTAACTCATAGTTCTGGGTGAATGGCCTATTGTAAGCTCTAGGTTTGTTCTTACTTTTAAAGTGATAGAAGTCGGTGAAGGTCATGGTTGAATGGAAGTCATCTCCTAAAGCTCTATACTCTATCAAATAAGCACTCATGGATTCTTCTGGTTCTACTTGTGCTAGAGGCACTACTGCTGGACTATCTAAGAATTAAGGCATGGTGGGTCAGAAAGGATTGTATATATGGGGATGACTCTGCATGTTGTTATGTAAGTGTTCCCTACTACTGCTGGTGGATACCCTATAATTGTTGGGAAATAATGGACTATGTGGGGTGGGCCCTCAGTCATTTGCCTGAAGGTACTCATCATTTATTTTTTCCTAGTAGTGAGTTCTTTTATGGCTGATATAAGACTGTTGAAAGCTGTTTTATCATCCTCGGCCATTGTTTCTTTTCCCTTTCCAAACTGATACTCTCTGTTTCCCAAATCTATGTCCTCTAACTCCTCTTCTCTATCTCTACATCTCTGTCTCCGATAAGTAATGTTGTATGGGTCTTCTAAATTCGTTTATAATTTTGCATGCCCACAGCTGGCAATGAAAATATCTCTGATACCATTGTAATATCCCAAATACTGATATTCTCTAATGTTCTATGACAGTGTTGACTCACACACTCAATCTCATACAAATTTACAAAATAACTATGCATTCAAACTCGCCATGCCAAGATTCCCTAAAATATGGTTGAATTAGGGTTAGGGTTTTGTAGAGAGAAATTAACACTTACCACTAATATTCTGGCTGATGATGACTCCATAGATAGCTGCATGCATAAGGACCCAGATGGGTGGTCTAATAATGCTCTTTTCCTCCGGTGTTACCGCCCCGCAGTACCATAAAAACCCTCCATACCAAAGGTGATGTTTATGTAGGAGGAGAGGTCCGTTCAGGTTGAAAATTTCTGAGCTTGTTCGTCCGCTGATGATGGAGAGATGGCCTAGCACATGCAGAGGTTTGGATACCTCTAAGTTCCCTATCGAATTGATTGGTAGTTTTGCTGCTCATGCCCCCAACTGATCTATTTGGATGATAGTTGATCCAGGTGAGCAAACTGATGGCTGATAATCACTACATACCATAGGATAGGCCTGCTGACATGCAGAGGAAAGACTGGGTTTTGTGGTCCCAACGAATCCTTCTGTGTTTTCCCTGCTCCTTCCGGCTGCAAAACATGGATCTGCTAATAACCCTTCGGAATGTGCTGGATCTTCGAATACTGTAGTATATGATGGATGCAACGGATAAACCTGGATTATCTATCCCAATAAGAGACTAGGGCAGATATCTCATTGTTGAACCCTCGCTAGTTGAAGACACTATCTCCAACCCCAACTGTCGTGGTTGCACGCTGTCACTGCTGTTCGAAACTCCAAAATCAATCAATAATAACAATAGATATCTTCTTTGGTCCAATAACCCTTCTTAAATAGCTTAGCATGTACTTTTAGGGTTTGCATGTCACTTTTAGGGTTTGTGATTTACTTTTGCATGCATGCAATTCTAATTTCTCGCTGACTTTTAAGACTAAAGAAATAAGGCCTGCATGCTCTGCATGCTTTATGATAATAACTTTGATGGCCCTCTTTACTATATTGATGATTGAATAATTGTCCTAATGTGCTCTTGGTATTAAAAGTCCTCGTTCAATTCCCTATTTATAAAAATGAAACATTACATTAATGCTACACTAATTAATCATGCCCATAAATCGTAAGGTCGTCGGGGCCTCCTTAGAAGGTTATTCCTCCAATGCCATCTCAATACAATCAATACCATATATGTATTGTCTTCCAAACTTGCCCCAATCATCAACGAGTTTTCCCAAGTAGCCATTCCCCGTCTTACATGTTCTACCCCACATCCCACCTTTGCAATCATCGGGGAGATGCAACAATAGTGGAGTGAAGGCGACCTCAAGGATAGGGTAGTGCAACCGGTGCATAAAAGGGTTAGGAAGGCATTGCTGGAGGTGGACACATATCTAACTAGATGAGATGAAAAGCTAAAAGATATCATATTACCAACAATCACGTTCTTTGCTTGACATTAGATACGTTGTAGGTAAGTGAATTTTACCTTCCCTATAGAGTAAATCTTTATAGAAACTTGATTGGACAACATTAGTTATCCACCATAGTGTTGTTCTTGTCATAGCCGGTGGAGGTGGAGTTATGTAACGGAACGAGAGTTTCGTGGCTACTAAAGTTAAAGAAGATGTCAAAGCAAATGTTTTATCCAGTGGAACAGTCTCGGATAGGTGTGTGATCAAGGATCTGGGAAGTTGGTCGTAAGTGGAGTGAGTTAAAATTGAGCTAAACTTTACATTTTTGTTTTTTGAAATTTACCAGAATTTGGGAAGGAATTTTTGTTAAAATTGTTATTTTGGTTGTTGCAATTGCAATTTTAGTTGCAAAACTAGATTCAACACTTTGGATAACCGTTAAAGCATATGTAATTTCAATAGATCACTCTGTATGTTACTTCTTGATCCGTTCGTTCTCCTTTACAAAGACGAACTGATCATGCTTCTTAATTTGTTCTCCTTTCCAAAGCCCGACCATGCCCAAATTGCGTTAAGTGCAAAGAAGTCCATCTAGTACAGATCTTGACAGAGAAGGGCATCTAGAATAGATCTTGACACGTGCATTGCATGCTGCATGTAGCAGAGCACACCACTTGGCATTGGCAGTTGAATCAAGCAGGGCACTTGGCATTAAAATCAAATATGTAAAGGAATATAGATCATGGTTTTTACCAATACAACATGTTGATGATGGCATTTGCAACTTTCGTAGCAATGTGGAGGAAAAAAAACCAAGTGTGTAAGGACTACCAACATTATTGAATCGCTTGTTAGTGCGACCCTGCTATAGCAGCATCCAACATTTTGAATCACTTGTGAGTTACCTTACAATTATTATTTATTGATTTCCTCATCAACAAATTTGCAATGGGCCATCGACTTGAAATTGGTAAAAAAAATTGTATGCATGAATTATAAATGTCTAGTAATTTTTTAGGTACATGTAACCTATGATGCAGATGCAGGTTTGCATTATGATGCCTAAAGAGACATTCTTCGGATATAGGTAAGTTTCCGAGGCACCACAAGTGTAGTTTCTCTAATTCTATTGTCCCGTTGATGCACCGTGTTTTTTAACCTTAAAAGGACATAGAAAATATTGGAGTTATAGCAATAGTGGAGTAATAGCTTTAGTAGATGATTGTGAACACATTTAATAGATGGATGATGGATGACGAGGAATAGATTGTAAATGTGTAGGGTATAGATGGTAAACATGTAGGGATCCACATGTCAATAGATGTGAAGCATGCAACAAGTTAGAAGAAATCCTAAGGAGAGATGATGACTAACATTTTATGTTTATAAACTAATGTTATCTTTAACGTAAATGAAAATGATGTTAAGTATAGGATATCTCAATGTTCTTTTAACCGAAGTTGAAACACGCAAAAATTAAATTGACTTGGATATGAGGCCAAATAAAGCGTTAAAGTTTTTATTATTCAAATAAGCATTTCACACTATAACATTAACGAAAATGAAAATGATGTTAAGTATAGGATATCTCAATGTTCTTTTAATCTAAGTTGAAACACACAAAAATTAAATTGACTTGGATATGAGGCCAGATAAAGCGTTAAAGTTCTTTATTATTCAAATAAGAATTTCACACTAAAAACACAGGATAAATGGTAAAAATCTGTCTTGGTTTTTGTATAGATTATTAGAAACGGTCACAAGCCATTTCACTTTAGTCCATGACAGATAGACACGGTTATAGTTTCACTTTAAGAAATGGAATGTTTGGGTATCAAAATACATACGACGTTAATACATGGATGGGTGATATATTTATTGTGTTATTTCCAATAAATGAAACATGGTAGAGTTGTAAAGCAACTAAGTCCATGTGTATGGGATAAAGACATGCTTATGGGATAGAGACATTGTGAGTTTTAACAAAGTAGTTGTGAGTTTTAGTAAATTAGTTATAATCTTGCTATAATATTGAGATAATTACTACGAAAGATAGAAAGCTAGTGTGATTAAACTCCACTCCAGTGATTTGCAATGGATAGAATTCAAAATCATTATTACAATAACTCACTGTTGTTGAATAAGCTACAACAAGCCACTTTTACCTCTGCTTACTGTGCTCTAGCAGCTACCCCTGTTTCTTACTATGCTCTAGTAGCTACCCCTGTTTCTAATGCTACGAGTGGAACAATCAAAATAAGGAAGTTGTCATGGACTCAATACAAAAAATTGGAGGAGTGCTTTAGCTTGGATCCTTGACCGCAAATGTAACACAATGGTCGTGCAATGGCTGGGTTCTATGGATAAGAACAAAAATTTTGGAAGTTAACTTGGTAGGACCTGCCATATTCACAAGGAACAAAATCAATGCATTATTTTATCAGTCATCAAAATCAATGCAATTTAATCACTCATATTCATGGTTAAGAATTAAGAATTATAAAATTGTGTTTTGTAAACATATAATGAATACGCATTATGCCATCAAACCCATTACAAGTTTTTAATTATTGTGATTTGCTTATGATTCTCTTCATTGTAGTTTTGATGATTTGGATCACTTCGCAATAACAACAATAAAAAGTGGGCAAATAATTTTAGAAATGTAAACATCTTTAAAAAAATACAATGTAATGTAGGACATGAAAACTCGGAGCAAGCTAATTGTAACTGAGTAAAAGGACATGCATATAGAGTTGCACCTTCAAAAATAGAAAGCAAATCTTGTGTGCAAAGCATCCATTTGTAAAAAACATTCTTTGTATTGATAAAATCCATCCATATTAGTAGTGTTTTCATAGACGGACAACAAAGTAATCTAATGCATCATGATATTCTGTGAAACAAGTAGTCGTCTGGTTCATTCCTCCTATGACTTAGTACGGAATTAGTCACACGATAAGTCATTTTTTTATGCATTTCACCATCTGTCAATGGAGTTCACTGAGTAAATGCATGCACTTGCTAAGATAGTTGTTTATTCTCTTGGTTAAGTTGTCTACCATGTATGAGCTTAAGAACATTACGGTCCCAACCCGTCAATCAAGATCCCAGATAATAGCAAGAAGTACCCTGGTCTTTTTTTGTTTGTTAAGAAAATGTGTCTGCATTCAAGTAATTTGGAAAAAAATTTGCACAGTAGCTTACACATGCTTAGTTTTGAATCTTCAATGGCCCCTTAAATAAAATCAATCAATTAGTCTGCTTTGTAAAATACATAAACAAGTACATCACTTACAGGAATTGCTTAAATGAGACTAGCACCACCAATTAGAATTCCTTTCATTTGAAAATTCTTTAGATAAACATGTTTTCCAAATTTATGTTCACGATGACTTTTCCACGAAATATATTTCTTGTTCATTGTTAGTGTTTTGTCCCCTCTAGAGAAGATGTAGGTTTCACTGAGCAAACTCCAAGATATGAGGCTGCAGGGAACAATTGGAATACCATTTCAAGATATGAGGCTGCAATAATATGTTTTAACTGCGATCCCGGATTTTGTTAGTTGCTTGTCATTTCTGCTCTTAACATACATGCAAAAGTTTACAAGGATTAAGAAATGTCGTGATTAACAATCAATAGGTATATACTAATAAAAGGGACACTTCATGGGAAAAATTCTAACTATGTGTAGCACATATTTCATGAGTAAGTAATCAAGTATATATTATGCATGACTACTATAAAAAATAATCCTCTTGAGAAAAGAGTATGTTGGAGTTACAGAGGATGTTTCTTTTTTGTGGGTGGAAAGCTTATGTATATAGCAACAAACAAGATGGGCGAGCCATAGCCCAAATTATGGGACATTACCAGAGATTATGGAGTGCAATAGGTGAGGTATGTATTGTTAGTGAACCTTTGGTAAAGGTTCTTTGATTGGTTGATGGTGGAAAGCCCGTAATGGGATACTTCTATGAGGCCATGGATAGGGCCAAGGCATTTATCTATCAATACTATGATGACAAGGGGGAGGAAGGACTCACCAAGAGAGCTCAAATTTGGGCTGTGATTGATGAGCAATGGAATAACACTCTCCATCATCCCATTCATGCAATAGGGCTCTACCTCAACCCTGCATTCGCATATACTTGTGGATTTAATTTTGATGGTAAGGTCATGGATGGTTTTTTTCCAATATCTTCAAAGGATGGTGCACACTCCAGCTGAACACTTAGATATTTCTAAACATATGGAGATATACATTATGGCATCCGAGGTTTTGGGTATGAGATATATTTCCTAGATAGGACCACAAAGATGCCATGTAAGCTTCAATTTCAAATTATGTTTTTCCTTTCTATATATTTGACATTTATTACTTGATGGAAATAATAAAATATAATTTGTTGTCTTCTTTTGAATCCTTTCATTTTATTCATTGTAGATGTCTGGTGGAAACACTATAGTGGAAAGCTCTTAGAGTTACAGAAACTCTTGTTCGGGTGCTTAGCCAAACTTGCAGTTCTTGAGGGTGTGAGCGCAATTGGAGTGTCTTTGAAGAGATACACTCCAAGAAGCGCAATATGTTAGAAATGTTAAAAAATGAAACAATTATAATTCAAATTGTTTATATTTTTTTAATTTTTTAATTTTAATTTACTACACTTTACCATGACTAACTATGGCACTCAATGTTCATACAAGGTAGGTACCCAATTCCTTAATGACATTGTGCATGTCGACCACAATCCAAAGCTATGGGTGAAGCAAATTGACAAAGAACCTTACGTAGAGACCATCTCATTGGAGTCCATTAACACCACTACTTGGTGGAGGGTGGAGATGGAGGAGGCACCCAAGTGGTTGGAGGAGGAGGATCATGCATATGATTTTTGGGAGGACACAACAACAGAGAATAAGGGGGAGGAGGAGCAAGAGGATGATCCACTTCTAGTGCATACAGATGTTGAAGAGGAGAATGATCTTCTGATGAAATTAATGCCACCACCACCACCACCTCCATGGAGACCTTCAATTGGAGTTGGGGCTAGGAGGAGACAACCCACTTTGTCTTCCACCTCAACTGGAGTAGTTGGAGTCTCTGGATATTCCACTCCAACCTCATCTTGAACACCTCCATAACCACCTACTACTTCTTGAGGAAGAGTGGTGCCCTATACCTATAAAAGGGGTATAAGTAATCGATGATTGGGATTCCTATGATCTATCATTTTGATTGCATATGTACTATTTAGCATCTAGATGCCTCATGATGATTTAACTCATGACATACATTTATTTTGAGAATTTGATGTGATTTTGTATCATCATATCAAGAACATGTTTCATAATTTTTAGTTTAGTAATGATATGTGACCACCTAACATGTTATGCATCTTATTTATTACGTGTATCATAATATTTATGTAGAAATATGTCTAATTGATTTTTTTGTTGCTTTATATGTTTTTTTTAAATGAGTATTTTTTTTTTAATTTTTCAAGCCTTTCGCTAATAACACTGAGAAGTTATATTCTAGACCCTCTTCGATACTTTCTCCAAGACGATATATGAAACATTGCTCATAACCCATCCTATTACAAAAAGAGAGATTGAGGCAGAAGAACAAGGAGAGGATCCCCAATAAGTGTCATTAATAGAGACACCTGAAAACTCTAATACCATAAGTGCTCAAAGAAGATCGAGGCAATTCTTCAAGGATCTTGACCAAACGAAACCTGAACACAAGGATCTCGAGGAGGGAGATGAAGTTATAATTGTTAAGAGTCTATATAGGAGGCCACACACTCATTCTTCCACCAAAGATGCCGATGAACCAACTCCTATAAAAGACGCAAATCCAACAGAGTCTGAGATATCACTTGAAGGTGTTGCATAGTTTCCTTGTCTTGAGATTGAAGAAGTAGGTCCAATGGGATTTGGTATAGTTGAAAGAACCATAACTTATATCCCAACACCTTTCGAGGCACTACATATAACTGAATATACACTACCCTCCAGCTCAATACATTCGTTTGGCTTGCTAAAATAGGGAAAGAATAAAAGTAAAAATGTTTAAAATATGAAGAAAGGGGTTAAGGAATATCAAGTTGTGGATAGAGATATTAAGAAGGAGAGTGAGAATCTCAAGAAGAAGCACGCTTAACCGAGGGAGAAGAAGGGTCAGATAACTCCCAAGTATAGACTTATGTTAAAAAGGCCAAAAAAATGGTATAAAAAGATAGGACAACTAGCAAACTAGAACAAACATTGAAAATCAAGAATTTAAAGTAGAGCACGGGGATCAACAAGATCATTCAGATAAACTTGATATGTTGATTCATGCAGGAGAGCATGCTTGATGTAAGAAAGAGGAAGGGTTGAAAGAAAGGAAATTTTTTATAGGAGGTTATTTGCATGAGGACATGCAATTTCTCTCATGTGGGGGAGATGTTGAGCCTAAGTTTTCTCTCATTTTGTGATTACCATCTGACCTTTTTTACCCATATTTCCTTCTTTTGCCACTGTTTTTTATCCTTTCTTTCATCCAAATTTCCATTTCCATGTAATATTTGCTTAAAGATTGTCCAAGGTAACTAATTGAGCCTCTAAGCATAATCCTATATGTTTTTTACAAACATTTGGAGTAAAGTTTTTCGTGACTAACTATTACAAGGATTTCATAGTTTTCCATGTAGCTACAGAGTATTCGGCAATGACCCACTAATTATCGAAATCGCAGAACCCAATGACTATTGAAATCGTGGAACTCAATGACTACTAGAATCACAGTCCTATAATTTACAATTGCAGATTCCTATGACTATCATAGTTGAAGAGTCCCCTGATTGTCGAAATTCCTGTAGGTGTCATCCATGAATGCATTCATTGGTTTGACTACTTCCTCCTCTTTAAGACAAAAACAAGAATATGGAATTTGTTTTGGAACAAATCAACAAGGTTATCCTCCTATTCGTTTAGATATAGAACCTTCTTCAAGTGTGGCACATGTGGTCAAAGGAAATTTTCAACGTCTAGATGTACGACCCATAAACAAACTCAGCTACGATATCATGCTTTCAGTCATGAAATCGTTAAAAAATGATGGTTTCGTATGTCATCGATGTCATTAGATCCATCTTCATTGATAACGCAACTCA
This sequence comes from Pseudotsuga menziesii, assembly GCA_001517045.1. NCBI lineage: Eukaryota > Viridiplantae > Streptophyta > Pinopsida > Pinales > Pinaceae > Pseudotsuga > Pseudotsuga menziesii. The sequence continues at coordinate 895,203 of LPNX010359914.1, read as the reverse complement.
TTATGTTCATGTTTAGTATAAGGTTGGTTGTGATCCATGTAATCAGGATCTATGGTTTCGAACCCCTATTTTCTCATTGTAAAGACTCTATAAAAATAATTGTATATCACTCTATGGAGTAGTCAAGAGTTAGTCCAAAGATTGTATTGTGTAATACTTTTCATGTTTTGTAATACCAAGCATTGGATTAATAGAAAGGGAATCATTGCTATAGTTTTGAGTTAAGCATGAGTGTTTCATGTAGTGAAGCTCATCCAGGAGATCCCCTAAATAGAGTTTGCAACTATAGAGTTAGTTCATAGATTTAAAATTTGTTTTTATATTTGTGAATGTATTCTCGGAATTAGATAAGTTAATGTGTGAGTATTTTTTAAGATGCTTAATATCTTTTAGATCAGATTTCATTAAGGCAATTAACCATTTTCTTGAATAATATTATTTTTCAACATTCATTATGTTTTCTTATAATTGCTATGTTTCCCTTTATGCTTTCGCCAATTACTTTGTATCTTTAGAATTTGAAGCAAGATTGATCTGGGGGCCTTAAGACTATGATTGCATTTATCATTGGAGTTACTTCCAAATCTATCATTACATAAACTCTAAGGAAGACCGAAAGGTCACAAGACTCGGAGTGATAACTTAGAGTCTATGGGATTAAAGTTAGATTATGTCTTGATTTGAGTGGAATGATTATACTTTATAAAGTCATAATGTCTGAGACAAGACATTGATTAGAATTATTTGTTAGTGAGCTACAAAGAATCTCTTTAGATTTTCAAATCTTGGAGATGGTTGTAAGAATAGAGTTAGAATCTCATACTTGTTTATTTATTTATGAGAATGACTGATCAAGATTTGTGTTTGTTTAAGTTAAATAAATTTTGGTTTTAATTTTTTTGAGTCTATAGGAATCTATTAAGTCAACTAAGGAACTAATCAAGAGGGTACAAGAATATTCTTCATAAAAAGATACAAGACTATACCATAATAGTTTACACAAGCTTATTGAGTTCAATTGGATGATCTGCAATTGATTCACTTAATGAGTTTAATACATAGCTTTGATCATTTCTTTGTTAGGTTTCTCCTAATTTTGCATTTACTGTGCATACACTTCACAAGCCTATGAGCCCCGGATTGATAATTTATGTTACCAATTTGAGTTATCAAATTGACCAATAGCTAGATTGGGATGATCATAAAAGTTTGTCTCAAGTGAGTTTGGCTTACTTTCAGAGGCCATGGTTGACTATGGTTGGCATAGTTGATGACCAAATTTAAAATGACTTACTATGATTCATAATGGTTAACTATGGTTAAAGATGGTTGGACCATTGTAGATATATGATTTGACCACTTCTAAGTACGATTTCCCAATTTGACTAAGATTGATTAAAGTAGAACATGTTAAACCATGGTTGGCTATAGTTGAACAAGGGTTAAAATGAGAGAGTATAGTAAATTAACATTGGTTTGACAATTGTAAATTAAATATTTGACCATTGTTAAGCATGGTTCACATGTTTAGAAATAGTTTATTACGAAAATGATCGCTATGGAAGACAATGATTTACTATGGTTGACCCTATTTAATATGGTAGAGTGTTTCACCATAGTTATATATTTTAACAAGGGTTGATGCCTATGTTTGACCATGTTTGAGCACGGTTGACTATGGTTGTCTATGGTTATCCCTGGTAAACTATGGTTGATTATTTTTAAATATATTATATCATGTAGACATTGTTTTCCACATATGAACTATGGTTGACCATGTTATGTTTAATTGCAACTTTCATTAATGTTATTTTGTATTGTAACATAAATCAAGAGTTATGTCACATTGAGTTTGGATGACTATGGTTCACTATGGTTTATTGTTTTAACATTGTTGACTATGGTTCATTGTGGTGGACTATGATGTTCATGGTTGACCATAGTTTACTATGGATGACCATATTGAGTATGGTAAACATAGTTGACTATGGTTGACTATGATTGGTGATGGTTGATTGTCTCTCACAATGGTTTAAAATATACAATGTGGATGTGGCTTGAAATTCTTTTCTACAATTGACCATGTTATGCATATTTGACTTGTATTCATGAATTGTTTCTTTTCATTATGGTGTTCCTCAAGCGCTCTTCTTAATTGCGACATTCCTTAATGGTTATGCCATAGTGTGGCATTCATGTTTGATACTTTTATGTTAAATTTCTATGCTACTCCATGGTTATGATAGATTGATAATTTTTTCAAGGGTTATATTTCAATGAGTTTGGATA
>LPNX010359914.1:872332-892719 GCA_001517045.1 Pseudotsuga menziesii | reverse complement strand
TGTGGGATTGTGATGTTTATTAAAGTTTATGTTGCATGATGGAATTTCTCAATGGTTATGTCAAAGTGTGATGTACTCCAAGGGTTATGTCACATTTTCAAATTAAGAGGATTATAGAATATTTGTATCTCTAACAATGCTCATTTTGGTTGACTTATATTAACTTGTTATGTCCATGACAGGGGACAATATAGTTTTCACAAAGGTAGTATCATTCATGTTGATGGAGGTAAATTTTTTGCATTACTAAAGTCAATACCATAGTCTGTCATTTTTAAATTATTTTATTAACTAGTTTTTTTTAATGGGATTGGTTAGTAGAGATGATCTCAGCCTCGTAAAATGGTGCCCAAGACGTGGTCGCGGGCTGATATCATCATACATTTATTAAAATCATGACACTGCAGAAGCTCATTAATTAAGACCACTTTCAGGTGTTGATCAAGCCATATGTTTAGTGAGATCGAAACATCTGTTTCAAACATACTGACAAGCTAATGTTTCCTACAATGACTAATTGTAGAGAAAAAAAAAGGTATACCAAAAAGTGTCGAGACGAAAAAACAAAACAAAATCTCTGAAGATTTCTTTCTTATTGGCAAAGAGATGCAAAGGAGGAGAAAGTGAAAGTGAAAGTGAAACTGAAATTATAGGTATACCAAAAAGCGTCGAGGCGAAAAAACAAAACAAAATCTATGAATATTTCTTTCTTATTGGAAAAGAGATGCAAAGGAGGAGAAAGTGAAATTGAAACCGAAATTGTAGGTATACCAAAAAGTGTCGAGGCGAAAAAACAAAACAAAATCTATGAAGATTTCTTTCTTATTACCAAACAGATGCATAGGAGGAGAAAGTGAAACTGAAACTGAAATTGTATAGAGTAGGATTCTCTGTTTGGTTGAAAAGTAATTTCGTTTCCCTGCCTAATACGACACTTGCAAACCTGATTTCACTTTTTATGCACAAATGTGCGGAGATCGCTACATCCAAGACATCTCTCTGGGATGAACTACAACAGGAGGACACTATATTTGGGCTTGTCTCACCATTTGAAACTTTGAAGTTAATACAATGATCTTCGATATTAGAAAAAACAAATCCCTATTGGATCACTTAATTGTCTAGTCAATGCCATCAAGGACCAGGTGGTCTGAGAGTGTTTCCCTGTATTTATTTATGTGTGTATTCATTTCTGTCAGAGTGTACACTCATCTGCCCCCAACCTCGATATTATTGTTATGATTTCATTGATGCCTTTAATCCCTTAAAAGAAAATTTGTTATATTTCATTAAATTCAGTAGTACTCCCATGTAGACAAGGAAGTGTGGGAAGAGTTGAGCTGTCTTTATTTATCTGTTTGTTTGCGGTAATTTGATCATTGTATTGTCTTTCTATGATAAACGATCTAGCCAAGGACGTGCTGTGAATTTAACATTAAACGGTATGACCCATGAATGCACCATCTTCAAAATGTTGGCATTTATAAGTATATCCAGTAGAAGAGCATTGGCCATGGCTAAATCATTATAAATCATATGTCTAATCTAATGCAATATTTACAATCTAATAAATGTGTATTCTAACAAGTTGAGCAATATTTATATGCAGAACTGTAGACCTCTTGCATATGGACATGGATTCTCAATAAAAGAAAGATCGAATATCAAATGAGATTTCCTTTCGGTATGTTGCATAATAGACTTGCTAAAGCATAAAATTTCTAAGGAATAGAAATAGAGAGGGAAATGGAACTGAACTTTTACATGTAAAATGGGAAGCCCCCATTTTATGGGTTATAAGTTCTCTCGCACTTCAATGAAGAAAGAATGGGATGCTAGGAATTATAATAATTGTCAGAAGGTTACATCATTAGCTACAATCAATAATTGGATGCAAACACCAAAGAGGAAAAACGTGCCAACTTGCTACTACATTGCAAGTTATCAGTAAGCCACATACTGATGGACTGGACTTGAAAGGTGCAGCAAACACTTATCCTATTTACATGCTTTGCCTGTATATTTGCAATGCTTGAAACAAATAATCAGCATAGTAATATGATATGGGATTTTTTTTTCTATTGCAAATCTGCAACTGTGCTTTCCTTCTCAACAATTACATTAAAATTCAGCATTCAAAGAAATTTGCGAAGTCCTCATCCAAGGCATCGTTTAAGTTGGGAAATATCATGTTGCGCTGAGCAATTTCAGTGGAATCCACATGGGTAGTTACATAAGCTAATTCTTCTCCTCCAGCTTCTTCTAATTTGTTGTTGTCGGTCAGCTCCAGCTTCTTCTAATTTGTTGTTGTCGGTCAGCTTGGATTGTTGAGGCAGAATCCCTAATGTCGAAGTCGAAATTGAAGTGGGAAATGGAGTCATTGTGGCGTAATTAGCTGCAATCGACCTTTCTCACCCTAAGTTCAAAAAATCGGTTCATTGTGTGAATTGATTTGTTGTTCTCGATTTGGTTTGCTATCAACCAACCAGGTTTGGTATTGGTCATATCTTAGAGTACCGCCTAGGTTGTTGACTAAGTTGCATTAAATGTGATCATTGTCCTATCACTCGCGGCGAGGAAGTTTTGAAAAGTTTAACACATACTAAGAAATTAAATTCATGACTAATTGAAATTCGTTTTAGGTGTTCCTCATTTACTTGAATTCTATAATGACTGCAATAAGATAATGTAATGTTTGTTGTTCACTAATTACTTGGTAATCTGTGAAAATTTGAAAATACCTCACAATAAAATCAATTCTAAACCTAATGAAATGAAACCTAAACAATAGGCGCTTTCTTATGTCCATTCTACTCTCATCACTTTTTTCATAAATAATTCTTCTCACATCCACTTCTATATACTAAGCAATAAACATGGTTTTTTAAATTGGAATCCATTTATATTGTATTTTAAGAGAAATATGAACTTGTTTTTTTAATGATAGTTGGGATTCATTTATATCATACGAAAATACATATTTATTTATATAAAAATAGATGTGATTTTTTAATAATTATATATGATCAAATAAATTATTTAAAAAAAAAAGTCTAAAATAATATTATATAAATATTAAAAAATAATAAATTACAATTTTAATATTCAATTTTAAATATATATATATTTTTATTGATTTTTTAATTGAAATAGTTATTTTTATTAATTAAAATTATATTGATTATTAAAAAAATATTGTAATAATATTTTAATTTTTTTGAAAAAATATTATTTTAATAACATTTTAAATCTTTAAAAAAATATTATTTTAATAGCATTTTAAATCTTTTTTAATGAAATGTAAATATTTTATTTTAATAACATTTTTACTTTAATCACATTTTTTAATGGTATATGAGGGTAATCCTACGGAAGTGTAGCTCTTAACTTCTTGAAATATCTTTGAAAACTTTAAGCTTCTTAAAAAAATGGAAGCCCTCCAATATAATGTGAATATTGCTAATAAAATTTTGTCCAATATTTTATTTTGGTTATTAATTATAATATTTTTTAATGCATAATTAGATGGAAGTGTATGACATGAGAGATATAGAAAAACCAATATGGTTGAACATGATGATTTTATTCCAAAGACCCATATATTAAATTTGAGCAACCAATATCATATCATTTTAATTGAAAATACAAAACTTCCACTCTTTAAATAAGCATGCATGAAAAAGACATATATGAAGACCAATAGCATTGAGCACTACCACAAGGATCCATAAACTAAATTTTAGCAACTAATATCACATAATTTCAATTAAAAAACACAAAACCCATTCATATATATTAAATCTATAAGCATGTGAAATATTGTTTAATATAATACATAAATAACAATAAATTTAATATCTATACATACGTCATAACATGCTTTCATCCATGTCATTGACACATGTTGTAAAGAGAATTGGATTAATATTAAGAGATAAATTTCTTAACATTAATTAAATACAACAAATTTGAAATTTTAATCTATAAAATTACATAAATTTTAATCCATATTTTTATTTAATTTATTTGTGGAAACTTTACTTTGTATAAAAGAAATAAGGTAACTTAAGAAATTCAATTTCTTTAGGTACTTTAGGTAAGTACTAGATAAGTACTTGATAACTATAGATTTAAAATAAATTTATACTAGTTTTATTTTGATGTAATGAAATAAGTTAATGACTTGATATAAAAAAAAAACCTTTGAAGTCAATGAAAGTCTAATATATTACCTTCAACTATATTTTTATATTTTTAATAATTACGTATCCATGTTGCTAGACAAATGCTAGCGACCTTATGCAATTTTTTTTTGTTAATAACTTCTTGCCATTGCAACTTGATGTGAAATTGCAAATAAAATCCACAACATTGCATCTACTCGTTGATATTGCTAGACAATTGCTCACAGCCTTACACAAAAAAGTTGTCTCATTAGTTAATAGCTTCTTGTTGTTCTTGTAACAATACGTGGCAATGTCAAGGATATTGCCACCTAGTGACTCTTGTTATGTTCTTCATTTATGATAATAATAAAGGATTATCTCAAATTGCAAGTTCTTAGTAAGAGTTCTTAGAACTTGGAGAAGGCAAAGTATGGAGTAATAGTCTGATATATTTTATGTGATTTTTTTATGCTGATGGACGTCATTATATTTGGAATTGGATAGAAGGTGACACATTAATGATTATTTTAATAATAGATATATGCATCATGTGGTCATGATTTAATGAAATCATAATATTCTTAGTAGTTTCCACTATCTTAAAAGACATAATCTAATGAATTATCCATAGCGCAATTATTAATCGTGCATTGGTCATTATCGTAGGCAATTAACATTGGTTAAAATTTGTTTCATCCATGTCTTCAATTTGCTTCACTCTTTCATGAATGGCCCTCCATCCTCTTCTTTAGCTAGGTATGGAACACACCACTTCTCCACACTCTCTCTACCCATTATTTCCAGGCTGAGTTTATCGAGCATGTACGTTCATGTCCAACGAGTCCAGCTAGCGTGGGTCCCCCTTCAGGTCCAACAAGTCCATGGACGAATTTCTTTGAAATTTTTTGGCTACATGGTTAGCCCACTGCTAGCCATTTAATGCAACCTGTCCCACTGATCGCTTGGTCATCCCCTTCGTCGTCACCCCATATCCCGAGTAGGTTTGAATGAAGCCCTTCTCGCACCTCGCCCCATTCTCGCAGCACATAAGAAAACAGACTTTGTAATTTCAGGATGAATGCATATTTTTTCACTGTACATGTAATCTGGAGTGATTATACCTCCAAAGTTATTTGTTGAAGATGGACTTAAGGATTTATGTTGATTGTTACGACCTTAATTTTAGCGCCCTTGGCAAAGGCGCTCTACGATTGCGTTGCGATGTGCTAGCAAGAGCGCACGATGCGTTTATATGATTTTGGTAACCTTGGTGGCCAACTCGAAGAGGAGGTGGTCAGGACGGTGTACCAGCATGTTGGATCACTGGGAGGACCAAGGGGATGATGTTAAGTCAAGTGGCTTGCATCCCGACGAGTGTCAACTTGGTGGACCCGTCGGAGGATGATGCGGCGAGCATTGCGCTAGTGTAGGGCAATGCCTAGGCAGGACAATGACGTTGATGGATGGGACGGGAACACATCGGTATGTAAGCATGTGGTCGGACTTGGCTCGGTGTGCAAGGACGACACCTCAAGACCTCCTCAAGTATTGGTTCTAGTTTAGCTTGAGGCACGGGTAAGTGTGTCGTCGATCGTTCAAGTGTTGGCTCGGGGGTGAACATGCGACGGACTGCATGGGCTATGGTTGGGTGGTGTTGCATCGCGTTGCAACGTCTACGGTGAACGAGCAATTTACAATCCGCGCAACTCTAAGGTGTCTGGCTAAGGTTCTGTCAGGCTGGTTTCAGTTAGGCGTAGTCCAGGTGAAACTTGTAGTTGATGGCCTTGCCCAGCTAGCAAGCTCACGTCAGTGCTGCACGTGTCTAGGCTTTCGAATGGTATGGGACGCTCGAGATGGTAGAAAAAGCATAGGCCCGTGACAAATGGTATCAGAGCCACATTCGTCTGTGGCATTGCACGAAAGTGTCTCTTCACCACCAACCCCTCCTACATTGGATTTCGATGGGGCCGCGTTGACGAGGACGTCAACAATTTTAAGTGGGGGAGAATGTTACGACCTTAATTTTAGCACCCTTGGCAAAGGCGCTCTGCGATTGCATTGGGATGTGCTAGCAAGAGTGCACGACGTGTTTATATGATTTTGGTATCCTTGGTGGCCAACTCGAAGAGGAGGTGGTCAGGACGATGTACTAGCGTGTTGGATCGCTGGGAGGACCAAGGGGATGATGTTAAGTCAAGTGGCTTGCATCCCGACGAGTGTCAACTTGGTGGACTCGTCGGAGGATGATGCGGCGAGCATTACGCTAGTGCAGGGAAATGCCTAGGCAGGACAATGACGTTGATCGATGGGACGGGAACACATCGGTATGTAAGCATGTGGTCAGACTTGGCTCGGTGTGCAAGGATGACACCTCAAGACCTCCTCAAGTATTGGTTTTGGTTTATCTTGCAGCACGGGTAAGTGTGTCGTCGGTCATTCAAGTGTTGGCTCGGGGGTGAACATGCGACGAACTGCATGGGCTATGGTTGGGTGGCGTTGCATCGCGTTGCAACGTCTATGGTGAACGAGCACTTTACAATCCACGCAACTCTAAGGTGTCTGGCTAAGGTTTGGTCAGGCTGGTTTCGGTTAGGCGTAGTCCGGGTGAAACTTGTAGTTGATGGCCTTGCCCAGCTAGCAAGCTCACGTCGGTGCCGCGCGTGTCTAGGATTTTGAATGGTATGGGACGCTTGAGATGGTAGAAAAAGCATAGGTCCGTGACATTGATCCTCCTCCATTACACTAGACCGCACTAGAGCCGACCCGAGCAGTGTTCCAGAGCCAGTGGGCGTCTGTCGTGCATCATCTTCCAGGTAAACTCTCCCTCGATCCGTTAGGGGAGAATTAATGCAGGAACCCAAATCTACAAAGGAGCAATTTGGGTGGAGGGCATTAAGACTTTCATATGGATGTCAACTTCTAATTAGTACATTTTATTACTTTTAAAATGAAGATTGGATTTAATAGTCAATTTTGTGATTGCAAAGTTTGTTCATGGTTATTGCAGACAACAGTGGTTCTCCATATGCATGATCTAGCAGAGAGAGATGCCATTATTATCAAAACTGAATTAAGGATCTCGTACCCTGATTTCAGAGCTTTGACATAGATACTTTGCTCACGCACAGCATTGGAAATTCTTCGGATCAACCAAGCATATCACGACCTGTGCAAATTTTTGCTTAGAAGAAGATATTTCCCAGGAAACAGTTGGGGCTCACCAAAAGGTATGGAACACATCATTAATTTCAATTTGCTGATGTACACACATATCTATGTATATATTTATCTATCTATACTTTTTTGCTGAATATTTTATGCATCTGATATATCTCTATATTAGAGTGTTGCAAAACCCTCAGTTCAGGCAAGTTTTTCCAAAATTTTCAGATTTGAGGTTTATGTTTGCAGAGTTATTGGAAAATTTTCAATTTGTTCATTTCTCCTTTGATTATCTTTTTTTATTTTTCCCCAATATTGTGATATATATTGAAGACTTTGAATAACTGTGGTTGAATTTGCTGGGTTGAATACATCTACAGTAAATATCATTACCACCTACACTGTTTATAGCAATACCATGCTTCATATCTTGCTCTACACCTTACTCAACATCTCATGCGCAGGAAATAATAAATGTCACACTCTGAATTTTTTGTATCCTAATATTTTATGAACTGGAATTTTCTCATCTGAATGTTTTCCATATCATATAACTTGAATCCAAATTGAATGTTGAACTTCGCAACTATACACAATTGGGATCATGCCATAAAACAAGAAAATATGAGGAGCTCATCCCAGTTTCTCATTTATTTGGGCTCGAGACCCTAAATCTAATAAATGTTTTCCTGACTCCCAGTAATTGCAAAGAATCAGCTCTTGCTTTCCTGCCTCTCATTTTCTCAGGAGGGGTCCTAGCAAGCATGAATTTCATCAGTTTGATCTCCAACAGGATCTTGGGATACTGTTGTGGCTATTCTTCCTCTGTTTTACTACTGCCTATTGTTTCTTGGTCCTACTAGTGTGCCACATGTTGAGAATTTATTGTTTGATCCTACTCTGTTGTTTCCTTCTCTTATAGAGTTGCTTTATATGTTATCCTAAAAAGTTAGGGGCCATTTATTGACTCCCTTATTCTAGGGAACAGAGGGTTGATATACATCTATATTGGGGCATTTATTGACTTCCCTTTACCAAAACTTCAGCCCCCCTAACAACTTTCTCTATGGTTGTGCAATTTTGGTCAAAAAAATCTAGCTTGTTCTAGATAATTAGATAAGGTTTTCCCATTCTATCTTGAAATCGTGGCATTGTTGTTGATAGTGTATTTAAAATAATGCAGTCACTATACAGTTAAGAATTCCTAACCACACTGGAAACCTGCACCTCTGGTAATTGTATATGATCTACTACTATTGGTTCTTAATTGCCACATGTGGTAGAACTGAACCAGAAGTATATTTTTCCCTGATTCTTACAATGGTAGGTTGAGGACTATTGGTTAACCTTGAGTATTTTCACTAAGGGTTATGTCCCTCTATTATGTGTACAGTTTGATTGAACATGTTAAACTTCTTTGTTAGTTATTGATTGGACATGTTAATCATTTATGTTTAGCATCTTATTAAAATTTTTATTTTGTTTTGTTTTGCAGCTCTTTGCAAGAATACATGATGGTGCATAAATAGACATTGTGCATTGAAGTGTCTTGTTATCCCAACCCTAGTAAAGAAACAATTGCTTACGTCCTATACAACAATGCATCCAATAAGGTCTTCCAACAAATGTAGGATGTATGTGGAAGGACTACAAATAATGAAGCCCATTATATTGCCCTTATTGAAGGGCTTAAATCGGCTAAAAATTATGGTGCTAATGACATTGCAGTATTCAATAACTCTGAACTAATATGTAACCAGATGAAAGGCTTGTACCAAGTTAGAAAAGAGAATTTAAAACAACTGTACAAAGAAACAAGAATCATGGTTGCTCAATTCCATTACTTCTCCATAAATCACCATTCAAATATTAGGAGGATGTCGACTGATCTACTATCTCGGGTATTGTCAACTCTAGGGAAAAGTGTTGAGGATGAATTAGCATCAACATCCATTCCATCAAAATTTATTGGCGGGCATTGTTATAGATATACGATATGTGGATGCTTTCTTGTTGTACTTGTTTTGTTGTTTTTCATGGTGTGGTTCTTTCAATAAAGAAGAACTCATCGCTCCCCATCATGTAATGATTTGACTATTTCAATTGGAAAATTTAATGAAAAATACATTTTATGGTAAATCTCTGATTTCTCGCGAGTTACAATTTTCTTTTGAAATTACAGGTTTGTTGTTAATGGAATACAATTATTAAATGTTTGTCCATTTAAGGTGTGTGTCGGCTTACTGTAATGGCTTAAAATAGTCAAAGTAAAGTGCTTGAGAATGTTGAGAACCAGATACCAAAGAAACATTGATCACCTAAACATGACTGTTTAAGACATTACATGAACAGAGGCTATGTTTTACATGAGCAGGCTTACTCCTCTTCCCCCTGCCATTGAGACTACATACTCTATTTATTGTGAATTTGGGAAGGAGCTATAAGCTAGAGGACTATGGGTGCTACAATCTAGAGTATGCCATTACTATCAATCTTCCTCATCCCACTACTCTGCTCATCTTTAAATCCAAACAATGTGGGAATCATGTACTGTGCAGATGGAGTTGGTGGTGACCAGGGTCAATATAGTCCATTCTCAATTTGGTAATATATTCCATGGTCAATGAATGAGTCATATTGCTCATCATAGGGGGCTTGGAAGTGAGGATGTAGATTCTTTAGATCAATTCGATGAAAGTCTAAGTTTGTTGAATGCCCACATGATTTAGGATAGCATATTTCATATTTCAAGTAACTTTAACAAAAAAAATTATCCATACCTTTTAACTATAGTTCTCCATAATAGTTTCAAGTGTTTGAACTCCCAACTGTCATTTAGAGTGCCCCTTGCATATCTAGGCTCCTAGCTTACTCGTAGTCATTGTTTCAAACGGCCCATGACAATCATACCAATGCCTCCAGGTGGTGAGTGTGTTGCCTTATTATGTGTTTTTTTTCTTCCTACCCTCTTATAATTTGACGATCCTTCAATAAGGTTTGAATAAATAAGGGACACCTTGGAGATTTTTATTGCATATATGAATAGATATTGTTGAAACTCTTCCAATGGAGATGATTTCCCCATTGGACCAACAAGATTCAAGGGATTTGAAAAAATATCAGAAAAAAAAAAAAAAAAAAATTTAAACAATTTGATGTCTATTTATCATATAGTCGAGTGAAGAGGGTAAATTACACTTCCCCTTCTTAGAATTCGATTATGAAATGAGCTAGGGAATTAAGAAGGATTTAATGCCATGAATTGTAGTCCTGTTTGGAAAGACTTGGTGTGAAGGGGCATAATTACATTCCTCTTCCCTTTCTAATAGTTTATGCCATATTTGATGTTGTGTATCAAATGAAATTCAAATAAAGGTCAAGAGAGATGCTAGAGGAATGTGGAAACAATCTAATGATCTAATGATAGTGAGGACCATCGAACTCATGGAATACCTGCAAACAGATTTTCCTACCCCCTTTGTAATTGTGATAAAAACATCGACCTATATTTTGAGGCTAATTAATTTGCAGTAGAGTAATGGGTTGAAAATATGTTGATGGGACAACTACCTCCAATCCAATATAGTTTAGAAACATGGGACAAAAAATATATAGATACCTATATATTCCAAGCATCCAACCATTAGAAAATAGAATCAGTTTTGAAATTGATTAGTGGAGCTTATTAGATTGTAGTAAAAATGTCACTAGCAAGCTAACAAATTTTCTCCAAACAATAGTAAAATATCACTAGTTCATAGTTTCTAACATTTTCCCCTCTCACATAAGCACAAGATTTGTACTTCAACACAAATTTAGCTGAATTAATTGTTACTTTCTGCAGAATGTAATAATTTTGGAAGGCAATATATGGTTCTTAGAATATGAACAAAGATTCTCTATATGAGACAAAAGAAAGGTAGAGAACATAACGTGCAATTTCCTTCGCAACCCTACGGTTGATCCTACAAAAACCAATCCATCCTTTATTTTTTGACAGATATCATTTGAAACATGTGTCTCCATGGGCTCTGCTAACAATAATTTCGCAATCTCACAATTTTTTCTCTCTGTTTCCTCGGGAAGATCAAATGGTTGTGTTATCTCCAAAATAAATTAGTTTTCAATAGGTCAAACTCAGACAATTTATTTTTTGCACAGTGATGAAGATTTCAGGGCATATTATGAAATATGTCTGGGTGATTAACAAAATTGGAATGACTTGTGTTCTGTTTTTTCAAAAAAAATTAAAAGTTTAGCTTTCGGTGGCTAATGAACTGTTGAAAAGTCCGCCTAAGCCACCGAAAGCTCCTTTTCCAAAATTTTATTAAAAACGAATTCAACAGGCTTTCAATGGTTAACATAGTCTGTTAGCACTCCAGGAAAGTCCTCTAGGTTGCAGCTCGAGGATGCCTGGTAACTTTAATGTTTTTAATGGTTTTCTAAATGGATCAAGTCAGATGACCTAAAGGACCTCACACGCCAAGACATGCACAAAACTCAATCAAAAGATAAGGCTTCTAACCACCAATTTTCAGAGGGTTGATAATCAAATGAATAAATGCAGAACTTACTATGTTGGCAGATTCATATATAAAGCAGTCACATATGAATGGCTAATCATAACAAGGAAAGGTACTTGCTACTCAATTCATCAACACATAGATAGGATGATAGCTATCTAGTATTTAGACAAAAAGAATAAACCTGAACCAGACATTCAAGCACAAGTACAGAACATAAAAGAAATGGGACCTAAACATATAATGGCAAAAGAGCTTATATTAAATAATGAATAACATGAGAAGCTTGATAACAATAAGGGTCTAAAAATCTCCGAAGTCGAACCCTTGCTTCAACATAAGCCTTAGGCTTTATAGCCTTCACAAAATTTAATTGAGATCCTGAAAAATTGAATCTGATTTACTAAAAATAAATAAAATAACTGTTTTATGCAAAATTAGGTCAAAAAACCCTAATTTAAGTGCTAACCTATCTAACTCTAGTACTTGTTCGCTCCTTGAACTCTTTGATAACTTTAGTGATTACTGAAGTAGAGCTATGACATGTTATCTGACAGACAAGTCACGGTTTGTTAAAAGCAGGTAGGGTTTGTGACCCTTTTCACCTTGATGGCACCCTAAAAACTGGAACAGACCCCCTCCACTGGTGCCTTTCATCAATTTTCAGCTTCATAATTCACCCCTGAGGTGTTTGTATCCGCCAAAACTGGTTCTGTGTGTAAACATATCTTTTTGCACCCTTTTGTGCTTTCGGTGGTTAAGGAAATAGAATCTTGGGTCTGTAAGCTACTGAAAGCTCTGCTTTCGGTGGCTAATGAACAGATACTACGTTCGCCTAAGCCAACGAAAGTTCTGTTTGTGCAAAATTTTAATCATTCTTTCAATCATCCTTTTACAGCTTTACTGTTGACCTTCTGGTACTTCTTCAACTTGCATAGGGTTTGGAACAACAATAGCATCTTGGGCTGCCTCTGGATCCTGAACGCTCATCGCTGCCTCTGCTAGGGTTTCCAGCGCAAGGTGAGCTTGAGAGCTAGGGTTTGAGTTTTTCTTCTGCAACCTCGACAATCTAATCATTTTGTGGAGCCTGGAGTTGTCCTTCATTAATCTTAGATTTCTCCTTTTCAGCAGGACATGCATCCCTCTCATTTCTAGAAGAGAATTGTGCAACTTAGTATTCTTCTTGGTTAATATTACATTATTTCTTTTGTTCTCTTTGTCTAAGACCTCTAGTTCATGTATTTTCCCTAATAGCTGGTTGATTCTCTGAGGCCTAGGTTTGATTGAGGAAGTCTCTACCATTGGTTCCTCTTGACCTTCCCTTGGTGTTGGTGAGGGAAACTCCTCATGTTCCGCTACAACCTGCTTTGTTAGGTCAACTTCCTGCTCCTTTTGTTCTTATGAGTCTGAGTAGGGTAGGTTAAGTATATTTTCACTTTGTGCTGGGGCCTCCTTCTCCTTTCCACTAAAGTCCAGATTTCTTTTGGCTTGGTTGGTTTCAGAAGTTGGAGAGGGCTGATCCACTGCCAATGGTGAGATAGCAGTGGATCAGCCCTCTCTAACTCTGATTGGGTATTTTACGTAGTCTAATTGACTGATTTTATTTAAGGGATTTGTAAGTATTATGCTATCTCTGTTTGATTGTTTATAGCATTTTAATCGATAACATAGAAGCAATTTCACAAAGAGGATTCATGAGTGTGGATTTTTATATATATAAAAGAAATGGCTATTCTTGTATTAAAATAGGATTGCGGTTGAATTGTCTAGAAGGATAATTCAAAATTTATTAAAGCTGGCATCAGTACTATAAAATTTCTCAAAGTTTTAGCACTGTTGTCTACTATTTGTGCTGGTTTTAGTTCTATAACTACCACTATCTATTTGGCAGGTATAATATTGCTGTACAAACTTCCCTAAAAAATACGACTTTCAAAAACATCACAAAATCCAGAGATTAACAGGGTTCATCCCCACTGAGGGCTTCCATCTTATTTCTGATCCTGGATGAGTGGATGCCAAAGGATTGCTTCTTTGCTTGAGCCGGTTCTCGTTGAGCTGTATCTTCCTCCTTTGCCACAAAATGATCCACCCCAAAAGAGCCAATAGAAAGAGGGGTAACTATTGACTGGTTCACTTCAGCTGCACAGTTTCTCAATTATTTCCTGCAACATAACCATTCTTTCTTCCATATGTTCAAACCACCAATTATTGTTTTCCTTGTTGATATCAAACTGTCTTTGCTTGTCCTTGATCGACTCTACATGGAGTTTGGTGCTTACTAGCTTCCTTTGCATTGCATGAGCATCCAATCCTTCCCATTTCTAGGCATATAGCAAAATACAACCCCGAGCTTCTTCAACATCCCTCTTACATCTCCAAGTTCCCCTGTGCAGGTCGGACTTCTCACAGATGCATGTCATTCTAAGTGTGCATCTGAATTGGCCATTGTTTCATTCCTATCCATCTGTTAAAGCATAGAGGGGAGTTCCATAGCACAAGGCCATATCGAACCGTCTTCCAAAACATAAATCTAACTTCCATAATATAGGGTTGGCCTCCAAAACATAGAGCTGAATCCTATAGTGCAATATGGCATGGCTCTCCTGTTCTTAGAAGCCAGATTTCATTGAGAGGATTACAATCTTGTAAAACAAAGCAATTTCCAGCCTATTCGAGACATTATATCACATGAGGGTGCCCATCCAATCCTTGCAGGGTTGAAAAACAAATGCTGACTGCGACGAAGTGTGTGATGGAACGTGGGAAGAGGGAGCCTGAATTAACCATGAACAAGGGGATGACTGCGACAACATTGCGGTGCATTGTTTTTGCTTACAGGACATGTGATCCTGAGAGTGTGCCTACAAATAAGCTGGACAAAGTTCAAAGTTCATCCGCCGAAAATCGTACCCACACTGGTGGCAGCCTGAGAGATGAGTCGTCTAATCTTCCTTTTGGGACTACCAATTTGGACCTCCAAGCAATGACATTGCATCCATGGCAGCCCTAATGCTATGCACATGACACCATAAATAAGGGGATTCCATGTTAGCAAATCTACCAATGAATAAGGTGATTCTATGTTACAACAGTTGGTTCACACTTGTCCTTTGGAACCAGACTTATGACCTCAAAATTCATGTGCTCATCAGGCTTAACTAATTGTTTTTTCCCCCAATTCCAAAGATTCAAAGCTAATCCTGGATCCTGACATAATTTCATGACTTGATTTACTTAATAAGGTATAGTGCAGTATGTCTGGGTAATAAAGATGGCTTTATTTGTTCCCCAAAGCGTCTTTGAATAATATTTCTGCCTTGTCATTTAGTTGTCTGTATATATTCTCAATAAATTGAAAGCTCTTTAGTTCTTCCTTTACTCTTTCTTTCCATCCCTCCAAGGAGAAATCTTGAAGTTGTGCACGGATAAGGAACATTTATCCAAAACCAAGAACACAGTGGGAGAACTTGGTATTTTGATCCCTGCTTATTAGCCATAGGTTTCTAGATCGGAACCTCCAGCTTTCCTCTTGCCGCGTGAGAGTGGTTTGAAGTCTTTTTTCAATCTCTATTTCTTGATCCAAAAGTTCTCTAGTTACTTCTCCTTGCTCCATGCTTACTTGTAAAGTTTTCATCTATTTTACAAGTTTTGGCTTCCTTATTTTGGGCTCTTGATAGTGTTTCATGGCCCGTTGTTTGAGGGCGATCTTGACCTGCTTCAAATTTTGCTCCCAAATATAGGTGGGGGAAGTAGGAACAAAGATATTATAGGCGTTATGAATGATATCCATGACTCCCTCCAACTCTAGACAAAGATGGTTGAAACAGAATGGTAGTAGCCCAATGTAATACCCCCATGAAATTGCTTTTATTTTCATGTTCTGAAAATTATTTTTATTATGTAATGAGTTATGAAACTAAAAAAAAAAAACTCAAATGACATTTGCACTACAAACCTTTTTATTTATTTATTAATAAAGAAAATAACACTTGGAGAATTCAGCTACATGATGGGACACCACCATGGCACCAAGGAACATGTGTAAGCAAGCTAGAGTGATTTATACCAAACAAATCCAATCCAAAACTCAACAACCAGACAAGATCCTAAATCATAGGGATTTAAGGATCTGATTGGAGATTTGATTTGGGATGGCATAAGACCTGGGCAAAAACTATATATACGAGTGCACTGGAATAGCACGTGACACAGTGTTGTGCATGGGGAAAACGATGCTGAGTGCATATGTTGAGCATTTTTCTATTTTATTAGTCCATCATGAAAACTTGTTACGGACTCGAGGATTGAGTGCCGCGAGGAAGTTACTTGTTGTTCTGGTGCATGGTTGGTTTTCTAGCTCGGGGGTGGAGCGGAGCAAACCGTTGAGTTGTTGCCTCCTATGGTTGGGAGGAGTTGATTCTCCAAGGATGTTTTTCCCTGGATTCAAGTAAATGGATCTGATTTATTTTCTCATATAATTCAACTTGACTTATGGTTGTTTGCTTACCAATGAAATGAACCGTAAATGGGCTATTGCTAGAAGTTTAAATTGTACTTTATGAAATTATGATCTATGTGTATTTCATTGAAATAAAGTATCTAGTAGCTACATGTTTTCTTTAAATCTAACGAATTTTTTTGGGATGAACAATAGAAATATTGGTTTAAATTGTTACATAGAGTTGATGTGAATGAATCGGTTCTTAATTTCGAGTTGCAGAGTCTTTCATTTAAATTGTCTTATAGATCTGTATTATATATATTTTTCTTTTAATATAAAAGCCTATCCGTCTATATTGGTAGATTTAAACCAAGATCTGCTTTGTACTGCACGTTATCGGGGTTTCGGCATCCTACGTGTGCTTACGGTTTCAGTCCTTTGCATGGTTTATACCTAACATTAATCCATACTCTTTCTAAAATTTCTTTTGCATGATCAATAAAATATCTTAACAGCAAAAAAAGACCCCTTGTTTGTGATTCTTTGATTAATTATAAGTTTTCTGATGTGTTGTTTATGGGGTTGTTACATTAGGGTATCAGAGCCCAGGTTCGAACACTCGACCTTAAGGGCTCTTCACATGTGTTTCCAAATCTATGAAACTTGTTTATGAGTTTGCTATATATCATGACGAAGAATTACTGAGCTAGATTATTAAAAAAACAAAAAATGATAATTACAATCGAATTCAAATCCCAAACTCTGCATATGATTCCTTCTGTGCGATTTACACTTGTTTGACTGCGATTTACTCAGGATTTTCTGCAATGTATGCTTAGATCTGAACTCATAGCATTATGGTTTATGAGTAAGGAACCGATTCATAGCCCTGGTGTTAAAGAGATCATATATATGAAATTATAGCATTATATTTTATCAATTAATATTTTTTTATGTTGCCTGCAATTTCTATCAGACTTCGGATTTTCTCCAATGTATGAATTTTGTTGAATGTTTCAGGTCTGCTTTGGGTGTGCCTCATTTACCAGCCTATGTGCATCAAACCTCTGTACGATTTCCTAGTTAGCGTGTGGTTTTCTCTAATAAGTCCACGAGTTTTCTTCATATGGAAGATACCTCCTGTGAAGTTTCATTACTCTGTAAAGTATATTAAAAACAAATGTAAATTTTATCTGTATTTTAGGATGAAAATTTATATAACATATTTATTTTGAATGAAGTGATTTTATATAGTTTATTCGTATTTAAAGGAAAATTTATTCCTATTTGAAGAATTGATAATTATATAATTTATTTATATTGAAAGGAGTTTCGAATTATATAATTCCTCCATGTTGAAAGGAAATGTAAATTTTATCCACATTTGAGAGAATTGTAATATATATATATATATATATATATGAAAATAATGTATGTTAAGGATGTGGAGCCGTAAGGATGGGCATACACATTTCAAATAAAATTATAAAACCATGTAATTTCTTTATATCGATTGGGTACATCAAATCACATAAAGTTCGGCATATCCATTTGATTAGTAAATGCTCACATTAGATAAATGGAAAATGCATAAATGGTGAAAAACATTTTTAGGCACAGGTAAATACTTATACTCTAGGTATATTATGGATATTGAAAAGTGGATATAAAGCGATGTTGATACATTTAGGTGAAAGGTGAATTTATCATTAAATGTAATTTTTAAAAAAAATGCATGCTTAACTAAGTTGTAGTTCGAACCTATAATGTATTGAAGAAAAGATAATAAGCATGTTCCCGATACTAGTAAGATGTCAATATCTGCTTGGGGTGATATGTAAAATGTTTAGAATCTTAAGATAACGATTGACATGTTTATCTTCTTCTATGTGGAAGAGGAAAAAATATGGTTACCAAAAAACATGTATGCATTGAAGCATGCTTGATTGCACTACGCTATAGAGATTGTTAAGGAAGTGCAACCAAATATAAAAGTTGCTCAAAATCGACAAAAGAGATACAGATTTAAAAAGAACTCCAAGAGAGTTCAATGTTGGTGATCACATATATCTAAAGGTAAAGTTGAAGAAGAGTTCTTTGAGTTTGGGAAGATGTCCCAAACTGGCACCAAGGTATTGTGGACCTTTTGAAGTGTTATCTAAGATAGGGCTGGTATCCTATCAGCTTGCACTTCCACCTAATATAAAAGTACACGAGGTATTTCATGTTTCACTGTTAAAAAATATATATACATGATGCTACGCATATAATTGACTGGATTGTGATTCAGGTAGAACCCAAGGGTGAGTTCCAGACCGAACCTTTCCGCATTCTAGACAGGAAGAAACGTATGCTCCGGAATCGAGCCATCATTCAAATAAAAGTGCAATGGAAGCACTTCATGTCACGGCCCCGTCAGTTGCGGTGGCGCGGTTCCTCGCCACTTGGGTGAAAAGCACGTTTGACTAAACGGAGGTGGGCACTTGACCAAGAAAACGGCTAAGTGTGGGACTTCGCGGTTGAAAAGTGCACATTCGGCAACTAGGTGGGTTGTTGGGTGGAGGCGTCGGTCAAACGGCGCCCACATTTGCCAAGTGCACTAAAACGGCTAAGTGCACTAAGTGGACACGGGGTGACACGAAGAAACGGCAAAAGGCTATTTATACGGCAAAGGCGTTTGTCCAAACGGTATGCAAGAGTTGCGGTGAAAGCGCTCCCTTAGGGGAGGCACTCTGCGGCCAAAAAGAAGCGTCTCCGGCGGAGCGCGCGTTGGGAGCAGGAGCGCTCGCCAAAGCGTCCGTTCGGAGCGCCCGCAGAGCGCTCAACAGGAGCGCGCGTTTTAGCGCTCAACCGGAGCGCCCGCAGGAGCGCCCGTCGGGAGCGCTCAGGAGCGCCCGTCCGGAGCGCCCGTCCGGAGCGCCCGTCAGGAGCGTCCGCAGGAGCGCCCGTCAGGAGCGTCCGCAGGAGCGCCCGTCAGGAGCGCTCAGGAGCGCCCGTCTGAAGCGCCCGCAGGAGCGCCCAGGAGCGCCCGTCTGGAGCGCCCGTTTGGAGCGCCCAGGAGCGCTCAAGCAGGAGCGTCCGTTGGGAGAGCTCAGACAGGAGCGCCCTTCTGGAGCGCTAGGGAGCGCCCAGGAGCGTCCGGGAGCACTAAGTTTTCAGCGCCCGTTCTAGCGCCCGGCAAAGGTGCGTCCGACAAGTTTTCAGCGCTAGACAGGAGCGCTCGGTTAGCGCCCGGCAAGAAGAGCGCCCGTTTAGCGTCCGGCGAGCGTCCGGTGGTTTTTAGCGCTAACGGAGGCGTTCGGCAAGAAGCGCTTGTGAAGTGCGTTTCGACCGGTGGGTTCGGCAAATGACTTTTGAGGGCTGGAGTTGACAGTTCGGCAAAGTATTTGGCAGAGGCATCGGAGGTTTTCAGGAGGCACGTTTTCAGAGTGCTTCTCATTTGACGGTTTATGGCAAACGGACTTGGAAGGTTGCGTTGACAGCGGAGCAAGGTGTTTGTGCAGACGTCATGGATTCTGAGGGCGGTCGGGTGAACTGTTCTCAGCAGCACAGGTAGTGCGTTTTCGGCAAGAGCTAACAGAAGGCACTTGAGGTGCGTTTTCAGAAGTATTGACGGAAGGCCCAGTTGAGATGAACTCAGCTAGGTGCGTTTCGGGAAGTGCTGATGGAGAGCTCAGCAAGCTGCGTTTTTGCAGGTGTTGACGAGACGTGCAGCAAGGTGTGTTGCAGCATGTTTTGACGGGCGTTCAGACTTGCGTCCGGGGGTGTGTTCGGGGAACCACTCCAAATCAGTGTGCCTAGATGGCACGTTGCAGTTGTGCATCCAGTGAGGGGTGTTCAGCACAGACTTATGACAGTCTTCTGGGTTGTTGGAAATCAGCCTAAGTCGGAGAGGTGCTAGCCGCATCGAGGATACTTGAGAAGATCCGCAAAGTGGTGGCAGCCTTAGCGGAGTCATTCTGGGAGTGGCAGTGGCAGCAGAGACCTTGATGACAGGTGTGTTCCGCATCTCAGCAGCCGTAGTGCAGCGATGAGGTTGACTTCGGCAGGTCAAGTGGTTTAGCTTGGCATGGTGGCTCGGCAGGGGAGTTC
>LPNX010359914.1:856253-872268 GCA_001517045.1 Pseudotsuga menziesii | reverse complement strand
TCCGCAGGCTAGGCGCTTGGGCGGGCAATCCCTCAAGCGGCCTTCCTGGCGGTGCCGCACGTCACAACGGACCCAACGAAAAGGTGTCGCGTTTGTGGCCGTGACACTTCAGCCCTTAAGAGACAACTTGGGAAATGGAGGATAAAATGCGGGAAGCATATCCCTCCATCTTCCAGAATGAGCAAGAGAGATCAGAATAAAAAGAACACCAAGGACGGTGTTAAGAATAAGGGGGAAGAAATGTAATACCCCCATGATATTGCTTTTATTTTCATGTTCTGAAAATTATTTTTATTATGTAATGAGTTATGAAACTAAAAAAAAACTCAAATGACATTTGCACAACAAACCTTTTTATTTATTTATTAATAAAGAAAATAACACTTGGAGAATTCAACTACATGAGGAGACACCACCATGGCACCAGGAACATGTGTAAGCAAGCTAGAGTGATTTATACCAATCAAATCCAATCCAAAACTCAACAAACAGACAAGATCATAAATCATAGGGATTTAAGGATCTGATTGGAGATTTGATTTGGGATGGCATAAGACCTGGGAAAAAACTATATATATGAGTGCACTGGAATAGCACGGGACGCCGTGTTGTGCACGGGGAAAACGATGCTGAGCTACACATTTTCTTTAAATCTAACGAAACTTTTTGGGACAAATCATAGAAATATTGGTTTAAATTGTTACATAGAGTTTATGTGAATGAATCAGTTCTTAATTTCGAGTTGTAGAGTCTTTCTTTTAAATTGTCTTATAGATCTGTATTATATATTTTTTTTCTTTTAATATAAAAGCCCATATTCGTCTATATTGGCAGATTTAAACCAAGATCTGCTTTGTACTGCATGTTATCGAGGTTTCGACATCCTACGTGTGCTTACGATTTCAGTCCTTTGCAGGGTTTATATCTAACATTAATCCATACTCTTTCTAAAATTTCTTTTGCATGATCTATAAAATATCTTAACAATGAAAACAAACCCCTTGTTTGTGTTTATTTGATCAATTAGAAGTTTTCTGATTTGTTGTTTATGGGATTGTTACACCCAAGGTTCCCTACGGAGGATAGGAAAAGGCAAATTGGTTTGTGATCCGAGATGACTGAGCATTGGAATTTTGTTTATGGAAAGTGTAGGTTCTTGAGGAAAGGGGTGTTGACCAAAAATCGATCCAATCTTGCTGCATTGTGTCCCGGTCCTAGCCTTTTGTTATTCCAAGTGAAATTTCCATTTTTAGGCTTGATGTCTAATAAGCCCCAAAGTGAGATCAAATCTTCCAACCTCTCTCCAAAAGGGTCCATGATTTTGGAGCCACCCCTACGGTCTTTAGCCGAAATGGTGACATTGAAATCACCTGCAATGATGCAAGGGACATGTTTTTTCCCTGCGGATTGATCTTCCAGAGAATTCCAAAAAACTTCTTTCTGAGCCTGTATGGTGGGACCATTGATATTCCCAACCCAAAGGACTTCCTTATTTTTCTTGTCTTCAAGCTCCATGAAGACCCAGTTCTTGTTTACTATGGCAAGCGCATTGAGTATTTTCCCTCATCCCACCAGGTGAGTAAACCTCCCGAGGACCCACTCACGCTGATTGCTTTCCCTTCTCCTTTTGCCCAATTTTTTCTCATTGTTGAAAGACTATCTTCAACAGTCTTTTTTGTCTCCTGGATGAGGAGTATGGAGTTGGCTTCCATTGATTTGTATCTTTTGATAACTTCTATATTTTGTTAACCTTCTAATACTCGGCAGTTCCAGGAGACAAGCTTCATTATTTCTTATGTAGGTGGAGCGCCCTTTCCTTTTCCTTTTTCTATTTTTTCGGCGTTGAGGAGATATTTACTGGCTAGTGGGTTTCTTACCAAGAAGTCTAAACTAGACTACTTTCCTGCTGCTTTGTCCCTTGCCGCTTCCTGTTCTCTGGCAGTCTTATTGGATTTTCTTCCCCTTCTAGCTTGAGGCTCTTGTTCTTCATTGAAGTTTTCATAGATTTCCTCCGTATTCGCTTTTTCCCTTGATCAGGTGACTGAACCTCCAGTATTTGCAGAGGATTCAGGCCTTGCTTATGAGTGGCTTTGGATAGGAATAGGGTGAGCCATTGGCTCATTCTGCATTAAAGGAGGCGTTTCTTTTGGATCTTCCTCTTTCCATGGGATGATTGTTTCCTCTCCATCCGTAGGTTCAATAACTTCAGTGTCTTCATTGGCTAAAACTTGGAACTTGTTTCTATTTGCGTTCTATTTTGAAGGGGTGTGTGGTTGCATGGGTGCTACCTTTGCACCTTTTCTTTTGCTAACTTCATTCCAGCCTTCTTTAGTATTTTCATCGGCATTAGGTTTTCCTAGATTTTTGGGGCATAACTTAGCAAAATGCCTGTATTCATGACAATATTTGCATTTAAAGGGTATTTGCTCATAGTCCACACTCTGCAGATGATTCCAACCATCCATTAACAGATTGATGGCATCAGGAATCCCTTTCTCCAAATCGACTTCTACACATATCCTGGCACATGAAAACATGGGGGCTTTGGGTTATGATTTATCAATGTATTTCCCCAGGGTATTTCCAATTGAGCGGTAGTCCTCGTCATTCCAGCAATGTAAGGGGAGACAGGGAAGCTTCACCCATACCTGGACTTCCTTAGGGATGTATTTTTCAGGATCGAAGGAGATATCCCATTTGTTTAGGTACATACCCCTTGGGCCCATAAAATATGGCCCATTTCTGAAGATGAGATCTCAACCTTCTTTTTTCTCAAAGATGAAGACAAAGTAACCCTTCCCACAAAAGATTTGTTGTACTTCTTCTTGGATGAGGGGTCTCTAGTTTTTGTTGAGCCAAATTTCAACAAATCTAGGGGAAGGCTAAAGTACCGTAAACAGACCAATCAATCATTTCTCCGACAAAGTGATTGCTTTTTGCTTGGATGCAGCTGAAGAAAGTTTGACATCAGGGATTTTCAGTGTGTTTCACAAAATGAGAAGAGGGAGGAACGCTGGTCACGGGGGGTGCTTGAGAGGCCACGATTCGGAGAAAACATGCGTCAATACAGTCTGGATATGGCATGGGGGGATCCATGGACGTCGGTTTCTAGGAGCCGAGCTGTAAGCCCTAGCAGGCGCGATCGAGAGAAAACCCTAGCAGAACAAAGTTTTGAGTAAAAATAAAGTATTCATCAGCTAAGAGTGAGTTAGGGGCAATAGTAAGAACCATTAGGGTAGAAGAAAAATAAATGGTGCAACCTTGTTGAACAAATTCACAAAAAAATGGAAGAAACATTAAAAGGCGGGTTAAAAGTAGAACAATATTGGGTCATGACATGGAAATAAATATTGTGGATGTTAGCAACAGTGAGGGACAAAGAAGGATGTCTAGTTTGCACCTGTCATTATCCTACCTTTTGAGTAGGATGTACAATTTTTTAAACCAAGGGAGTTTGATGCAGGAGTATCCCTAGGATTTTGGCAATCATGTATCACCCAAAAAATATTTTCAATTTAACTTTAATTTTATTTCAAGTTTTCCTAGATTTTTCAATCATAAGATAATGTTCTAGTAGTTTCACTGGTTTTCACACAAACCTTGGTATTAGAAGCCAAAATTTTGGATGTGTTATAGAAGACACATTTTTCTACCTTCACACTAAATTTAAAAAGAAGATATGGAGTTTAGACCCTACACACAAACCCATAACCAACATGGTACTGGAATTTCTGCATATACAACTACTTAGTATTTTGATCATATCTTACTCAATTTTTAGAATAAAGGTCAAAATGTTTTATAGTATGTCAAGGAAATATCTATGTTTCTGAAATATTTGGATACCACAGAACCTTCCAAACCCCACGCTCAATGTACTCTAGAGAATATTTTTATGCAGATAGATGCCTATTATTTTGATTTGCATGCTCTCATAATTTGGAGTTAAGGTATGGAACTTGGATATGTTGTAGAGGACATAGTTTTGTATTTCTCACCAATTTTAACAAATTAATTAAGTACCACACACAAGTTAGGCCATGTTCAGAGACCGCATGCAGATTTTTTTCAAAAACACGTGTTTAGTGTTTTGCCTTGTGCATAGCCAATATAATTTGAAATCACGGTATAAACCTTCAACAATATGTAGAAGGCATATTCCTATATTTTCCTCCATTTTTTTTAAATATGAAGTTTAAGTGGGTCAAATAATTCAAACATAGAGCGCACCAAGAGTACTCTTGAAACTCCGTGTGTGCATATTTTTCAAATTTTGGATCGACTATTCAAACTTCGAGTTGTGGAATCTATGAAGGCAAAAGATAAGAATTGACTTGTAATATTTGAGCTACCCAAAAAAATGAAAACTCTTGGGAGTTGAACAATTAATTACTATAGAAAAAATGTTTAAATCCTAGATGTGATTAGGGCTTTTTGTCTCTCATAGATAGGCCTATAGCCTCTAGAGTTAGTCTGTGTAGAATCTAGAGACCTTGGGGGTTTTGTGATTGTATGAAGTGGAGAATTGATGTATTTTCATTGGAGGAACGAAGACTAAGTCTTGCGTTGTTGATACATGTGTGTAAGTTCCCTATAATCATTTGTGTTATTTATATTTTGAGTTTCCACTACATGATTATGATCATAACCCATGGTTGCATCACAAAACCACTCGAGCTAAACCAAATTTACTCTTTGTCTGGAAAGATTATACAAAACAAAATCATACTTTTGTCATTAATTTATGATAAAATTTATAAGATGAATGTTAACATAGCAAATTATTTATATTATCTTTAAGCAAAAAACAACAATATGAAGTATAAATATTAATTTATTATTAACTAAACTACGAACATCAAGTTAAGAATAAACATTTTATTTTATTATATTTGAAATTACTATTAGCTTCCAATAACACCAATAACTATTACCTATTAAGATGCACTAAAATATTATCTTCCAATAACACAAAAATATTGAATGGAATGCTTTGAGAATTTGAACAATATAGCATACGGAACCAATTGTG
The DNA here is from genome assembly GCA_001517045.1 of Pseudotsuga menziesii. Lineage (NCBI taxonomy): Eukaryota > Viridiplantae > Streptophyta > Pinopsida > Pinales > Pinaceae > Pseudotsuga > Pseudotsuga menziesii. Next base: position 867,236 of record LPNX010359914.1, on the reverse strand, counting down.
CCAATATGGGTTATCATCTATAATTACGTTAAATCTTTCATTGACTAAACTTTTACATTGATACTCTAGTAAGTATGTTATGTTTGTTCGTTTCTTCCCATGTTATGCTCTCTCCCTTCTTCATAAATCCTTCTTAGTGAACCAATGGATTGCTTGGATTGTTGTCTTGTGACAAGGGAATTTATAGGCGGGCATGCTAACAACTTTTAAATTTGTGATGTATATATTTCAAGATTTATCTATGGGATCTGTAAATACAACATAACCTTGCATCCTGACATCCTGAGAATTGAAAGGAAAACGACATATTCAGGTTAGCTGCACAAAGTTAGTTACTTTAGTGAAGAAATGTACATTTTGACCATTGCTACAGAATCAACTCCTCTCCAAACTATTCTCCCTTGATAAATGACAAACCTTGACGCTAGAGATTTGTTTCCTCTTTGCATGTAAACCAAAAATCTTGGTAAACCATAGGAACTTATGCAAGATGAGAATTATGCTTTGAATGTGTTTGGGAGGGAAGAACAACATTTATGTGTCCATAATGATATCCACGGGCGACTTAGTACTGAAACCTCTATACAATTGGACTGTGTTTACAATGGCTTGCATCATATGGTACGAGGGAGGACCAGGGGTGAATGCCGATGGGTTTCCTTGACTAGTGATTGATATGAGGCCATTCATTGTGTTACCAATAATTATAATGGTTTTCCTTGCTGACATAAGCAAACTTCACTTAAGTACATACCATGGAAGGCACTAATAAAGAAGACAATTAAGATCTCACATGCATAGTAAATGGAATGGACGACGTAGTTAGGTAGTATAAAATCAAAAGAATTGAATAGAAACAACTTAGACGGGGTTTGTGGGCGTTGAACATTTCTAACAATTATCTGTGTGATCTTTGTCATCATTAAATACCACACAAACTTGCATGTGATATCCCAAGAATCGACAGATGCATATGGAATATAATCTATAAAAAACCAAGACAGATTTTTACCTTTTATCTATGTTCTACACAAAAACTAAAACAAATTTTTACCATTTATCATGTGTTGTTAGTGTGAGATGTTTTATTTGGCCAATTTTAATTTTTGGGTGTTTCAACTTAAGGTTAAAAGAGCATTGAGATATCTTATAGGTAACATCATTTTCATTTACATTGGAGATAGCATTAGTTTATACACATAAAATGTTAGCCATCATCTCTCCTTAGGCTTTCTTCTAGCTTGTTGCATGTTTCACATCTATTGACGTGTGGATCCCCACACATTTACCATCTATACCCTGCACATTTACCATATGTTCCCTGTCATCCGTCATCCATCTATTAACTGTGTTCAAAATCACCTACTAAAGCTATAACTCCACTATTCTCTACGACCAAGATAAAAGACGTCCATCCAAATCTGGTATGTTATTGTGCGTATATAAGCCTCAGGTCATATCTGTCATTTTGCACGACCATTGAAGATTCAAAACTGAGCATGCGTAAGCTACCGTGCAAATTGTTTCGCAAGATACTTGAATGCAGACACACTTTCTTAACAAAAAAAATAACAAGGGAGTGCCTTGCCATCATCGGGGATCTCGATTAATGGGTTGGGAGCGTAATGTTCTAAGCTCGTACATGGTAGACAACTTAACCAAGATAATAGACAACTATCTTAGCAAGTGCATGTTGTTAATTAATCCTTATGTTTAGAGTTAGTTTTATAAAACCGATTCTTAGTAACCGAGCACTAACCGCTGTAACTGGCAATCTATTTATTTAAATGTATATCTTTGCTCTGCTGCATAATAATAATACATATCAATTTTGTTTCCTGCCTCAAGTGTACATTGGTATCAGAGCAGCTGGGTTGAAATTGCTCTGTGTTGGCATCACACGTGCAGGAAACCACCACCAGAAGACCAGCCTGCGTGAAGAGTAGCCCGCTCCATTAGAGAGAAGGAACGTGTGCTGCTGCTGGTGGGTAGAGAGAAGAAGCACCCCACAGAGAGACTGAAGAACCCACGCTGGTGAAGAGCAGCCAGCCTGAAGAACCCACTCACCTGTGCTGGTGAGGTGACAAAGTTGAGGTGAGAGAGCAACCCGCTAAGAGAGCACTGCGTGCTGGTGAGGTGACAAAGCTGAGGTGAGAGAGAAACCCACTGAGAGAGCACTGCATGCTGGTGAGGTGAGAGAGAAGCCCACCGAGAAAGCAGAGGAGAGCGGGCTAAGACAACGACCAAGACACATTCTGCATTCTGAAATTTGGGTATTCAGAAATTCTGAGCGAAACTGAAAGTCTGGTAAGATTGTGAAGTTTCAATTTTTTGTTGTTGTGAAAATAAGATGCATTCACTGATATCAATTGTGGGAGTAGTGCTTTCTAGAAAAAACAAACTACCAAGAATGGTTTCGAAAAATTGAGAACACTATGATTTTTAATGATTTATGGGAAGAAGTTTGTGAAGACAAGGTTGATAAGGAAGGAAAGGATGATAATGACCCAGAAATGCCTACAAATGACAAACAACTTGTTATTTGGAAGAGTAAGGATAAAGGCAAGGTTGATAAGGAAGGCAAGGATGATAATGACCCAGAAATGCCAACATATGACAAACAACTTTCTATTTGGAAGAGTAAGGATAAAAAGGCTTATGCTTTAATTTCCGCTTCCATCACTGAAGAGGTAAGCCACCATATTCTTTCCAGCACCACAGCATTTTCAGTGTTAAAGAAATTAAAAATTCTTTATGATTCCCATTCAGAACTGGAAATTATACAACTGTTGGTGAAGCTATTTAATCTTGAATTAAAAGACAATGATCCCATGAAGTTAGCTTCTAAAATTAAAGCAATTTTTCATGATATTGAATCAACAGGTGTCAAAGTTGATCTAAAACTCACTGCCTTCATTAAAGTCCTCTATCCTACCTATTCAAATTACTTAGAATCACTTCAAGTGAGTGGACAGATGAAAGCCATGACTTTCGACGTACTTGTAGACAAAATTGCTGAAAGAGAAAAAGCCTTTGGGAAGAAGGAATCTTTTTCAAATTCCATTGTTGAGACTCTGTGTCTTGCTCAGAAAGAGCAGAAGCCTAGAGGGAAGTCTATCAGATCTGATCATCATAGTAGTAGAGGTCATGGTAGGAGAACATTTAGAGGTAGGGGGGGTAATCATCATCAAGATGACAGACATCAAAAATCTGTTAATGATAGGCAATCTGTTAAATGCTATAGATGTGGCAAAATTTGTCATGCTGCCAGTTATTGTCGCATTCTTTGGGAAAATATTAACAAAAAGAAAGAGCAACAACCTCCAGAAAAAGGAAAACTGCCTGAATCTGCTCACTATATAGTTGCACATTGTAATCTTAGCATCAATGAAGTTTTTAGCACTTCTTTTACTTCTTGGGAAGATACTTGGATTTTAGAAACTGGAGCCACATGTCATATGACCTTCAGAAGAGATTGTTTTAAGACATTTAGTGATCATATTGATGGGATAGTTTATTTTGCTGATAAGTCACAGTTAAAGCCCTCAGGAATTTTATCTATTCGAATTAATTTACCCAGATTTGCTGATTATATTTTGCATGATGTTCTTTATATTCCTCAATTAAAAAGAAATTTAATGTCTCTCATACAAGTTAGGCAGCAAGGGCACTCTATACATGTGTTTGATGGTATAGTTGAAATACGAAGAACATCCGATGATGTGATCGTTATGACTGGTGTTGAAGAAGACAAACTTTTAAAACTAAAAGGAACATCATCTTTTTCATCCAATTCAGCTTTTTTGGCTCACATAGTGAGACTTTGTCTTCCAGTTTATTGTGGCACGCCCGTTTTGGACATATCAATTATGATAGTATCAGGATTATGAAACAACGAGGTATTCAAGGATTGCCTACTATTCTAAGAAAATTGTCTCCATGTAATGCTTGTATTTTAGGCAAGCATTGTAAGCAACCTTTTTATAAGTCTTCTTCCAGAGCCTCCAGGAAGTTAGGAATTATACATACATATTTATGTGGGCCCATGCCCATTCCATCTGCCAATGGTAACAAATATCTGCTAACTTTTATGGATGACTACACAAGGATGGTTTGGGTTTACTTGTTGAAAGAGAAATCTCAAGTTTTTGCATCTTTTAAGAATTTTCATTTATGGATTACAAGTGAAACTCAACTTGATATTGGCACTCTTCGATCAGATAATGGCGACGAATACACATCTAATGAATTTGGAAAATACTTACAAGATAATGGTATTAAACATCAAACCACCGTTCCTTATTCACCACAACAAAATGGTGTGGCAGAACGCATGAATAGAACTTTGCTTAATATGGTACAGTCAATGATGTTTTTTCAAAATGTCAAGTTGATGTTTTGGGGAGAAGCAGTACTTTGTGCAGTTTATAATCGTAATCAGTGTCCTTCTACTGCCATCAATAATAAGTCTCCTTATGAAATGTGGTATAATCGTCTTCCTACTATTCAACATTTTAGAGTTTTTGGTTCTCCTTGCTTTGCCTTGATTCCTACACAACAACGTAACAAATTGGGTGCCAGGAGTCACACATGTCTTTTTTTGGGGATATTCTAATACTTCCAGAGCTTACAGATTGTATGATGAGGATAGCAATAAATTTATGTTTCAAGAGATGTAGTTTTTCTTGAATTTGATAAAGATGCTTCTATTCTTGATCGACAACTCAGCCATTTGGATAAATTCCATTCCGAGAAGTTTTATTATGAATGGGATAGGGAACTTCCCCATCGTGAAGGGGGGAGACAAATTCTAGATCAGCCTGTGAATTTCCCTTCAATTAATTTTCCTTATGTATCAACACCTGAGAACGAAGGAAAATTAGATGATAATAATGATTCTGTAGCAGGAAAAATAATTGATAATAATGCAGAATTAGAAATTGAAGAAATTATTCAGCCATCAAAAATTGAACCATCAGAAATTGAAGAAATTATTCAGCCATCAGAAATCGCACCATCAGAAATTGAAGAAACTATTTAGCCATCACCACAGCAATTTGTTCGTAGATCAACAAGAACAAAGACAATTCCGAAAAGGTTTGATGAATTTAATTTAAATTTTTCTATTGTTGTTAATGAGCTTGCTACTTTTGAGGAAGCTGCTAGTTATAATGAGTGTAAAGATGCTATGGCGAAAGAATATTATGCTCTTATTAAAAATGGCACTTGGAGGTTGGTGGACCCTCCTATTGGCATCAAACCAATTGGCTCTAAGTGAGTTTATAAAACTAAATATAAGGCTGATGGCTCACTTAACAAGTACAAGGAAAGACTTGTAGCTAAGGGGTATGCTAAAAAAGAAGGTATTGATTACACAGAGACATTTGTTCCTACTGCAAAATGGGGCACTATTAGAACTTTGTTTTCTCTTGCTGCTCAAAATGGATGGAAAATACATCATATGGATGTAAAAACTGCTTTCTTAAATGGTGATCTAAAATAAGATGTTTATATGTTTCAGCCGGAACGTTTTTCTGTTGAAGGAAAATAACAGAAGGTATGTAAATTGGTGAAGTGTTTATATGGTTTGAAACAGGCACCTCAGGCATGGTATGAGAAGTTAACTGAGCATCTTCTCAAATTAAATTATAAGCATTTCAATCTAGATGATGCAACTTTTTTTGTTAAGAAAGTTGGGCGATCAATTGTATATTTAGTTGTCTATGTTGATGATTTGCTTATCACAGGGAATAATGATGACTATGTAGTCTTTATTAAAAAGGAGTTACAAAAGGTTCTTGACATGACGGATTTGGGATTACTTCATTATTATTTAGGTGTTGAAGTAGAGCAAAAACCAAATCACATCTTCATCTCACAGAAGAAGTATATTGGAGATCTATTGAGTAAATTCAGGATGCTGGATTGTAATTTAGTTTCAACTTCAATGGATCAGAATCAAAAGTTGGTTTCCCATGAAGGCAATGCATTTGAAGATCCAACAAAGTACAAGCAACTTGTTGGAAGCTTGATTTACCTTACTAATACTCGTCCTGACATCTCTTTTGTTGTTGGAATACTTTCCAGGTTTATGCATCAACCCTGTGAAGGTCATTGGATTGCAGCAAAATGAGTGCTCAAATATTTAAAATGTACTCAGTCGTTTGGCATCAAATACTCTAAAGTTTCAGACTTCCGTCTTACTGGTTATTCAGATTTAGATTTTGATGGAGATAAAGAGCATGGGATGTCTACTTCATGTTATTTGATGAATCTTGGATCATCAACCATCACATGGAGGTCATGAAAGAAATCAGTTCCTGCTGACTCCACAACTGAAGCTGAATACGTTGCAGCAGCTCAAGCTACAAAAGAAATCATTTGGCTTCGGAAAATTCTTGAATATTTGCAGGAGAAACATAAGACTTCAACGCCTCTCCTTGTTGACAATACTTTTGCAATTCAATTAGCCAAGAATCCTAAATTCCATGATCGAACCAAACATATCAACACCAAATATCATGTGATTCGACATCACGTTGAGGCTAAAACTATTCATTTGACTCATTGTCCTACTTCAGAACAAATTGCCGATATATTTACTAAAGCATTGGGACGTGAAAAGTTTGAAAAGTTCAGAATGTTTTTTTTAACACAAAAACGATTATATTAAGTAACAGTGGTTTAACCACTGGAAGAGCCACAAAAATCAATGCCTACAAAATTTCGGCAACAACAAAGAGTCCTAATACAGAGGCGCCCTTGAGAAACCGACAAAATCAGCCCAAGAGACGGCGAAAACAAATTATTCTAGGATACTTCAGAAGACAGTATTACTAACAGAGAATTATATAAATCGCCATAGTAAGACATAATCGGGAAGAGAATACAGTATTCCAAACTCGGCCAGCGAACAGAGACTATGGTTGCCTGCGTTCTGATCCTTCAGAACGAATAGAAGGTCCAGTACTTCCTTGCAGTTCCAATCTAGCCACCTTCAACTCCAGCCTCTCCACCTTGATTTCCAGCTCTGCCAAGAACCTGATGAAAACCTGCTCAGTCTTCGAAATCTTGAGTTCAAACTCTTTTCTGAGATGAATTAAGTCCTTATCCACGTTCTCCAGTCTACGACCACCTTCGGAATCCATGCATTGAACCAACCGGTCCAGTGTCTTCATTTTCTTCCTGAGTGTCCGCAACTCCACGTCCAAATTCCTGTCCGGGGAGGATGCAGAGGATTCGGGGGAGGAATCCATGGAGACAACAAACAACAACCATCGCCTAGAGCCAGCAGGAGCATAAGCCTCACAAATTAACCAGCGGTGAGAAAATAGCAGCCATCTGCCACCTTTAAAAGAACCAGGGACGATCCTCAACATCATGCAGATAGATGCGATGGTACAATGCAATCTCCTGAAATTTAAGGCGACGATGGGAAAAATCAATGCAGGGAGAGGGAAGTACAGAAAGGACCCCTCCTCCCTTTAAAATGCATTAAACCCAAGCATGACGACCCTTTGCTCCAACGGATTGGATCAGGCATCATCAAACCTTCACGTGTCTCCCTTACTTCCACCACGTGCCAATGAGTGAAATGACAACCATAAGCTCCCACCATCAGCCACGCAGGGTCCAGATATGCCAGGGATGTATGGATGACCAACGCTTAAGGGATGTGGCTCTAGGAAGTGCTTCCATTGAGGTCAAGGGATTCTCAGGCCAAAGAGGAGGTCGCGTTGGCTTCTAAGTTAGCTCGAGAATTGTTTTTCATTAGAACATGGAAGGCATCGAAATTTTGAAAAGATGATCTGAGACTGTGGATTCTTTTAACCATCTGTCGGATCTTAATGTCTTCGGGAAGATTGCTCGAGTTTAGGGCTTGGACGACGAGTTGAGAATCCCTGATCACTACAATGTCCTTTAATCCCTGAGATTTGGCTAGTTTCATACCCTGCCAAAGAGCAAGTGCTTCCACCATATTATTTGATTCAATTCCCAGTCCCCAAGAGAAGGATAATACCTGGTTTCCATTCGGGGAAAGAATTACCCTGCCCCCCTTGCCTCCCTAATGAAAAGTTCATAATGTTACTAGGTGTAATACCCCCATGACACTGCTTTTATTTTCATGGTTTGAAAATTATTATTTTTTATTATTATGTAATGAGTTATGAAACTCAAAAAACTCAAATGACATTTGCACAACAAATATTTTTATTTATTTATTAATAAAGAAAATAACACTTGGAGAACTCAACTACATGAGGGGACACCAACCATGGCACCAAAGAACATGTGTAAGCAAGCTAGAGTGATTGATACCAATAAAATCCAATCCAAAACTCAACAACCAGACAAGATCCTAAATCATAGGGATTTAGGGATCTGATTGGAGATTTGATTGGGATGGCATAAGACCTAGGCAAAGCTATTTATATGAGTGCATTGGAATAGCACGGGACGCCGTGTTGTGCATGGGGAAAACAAATGCTGAGTGCATGTGTTGATCATTTTTCTATTTTATAAGTCCATCATGAAAACTTGTTACGGACTCGAGGATTGAGTGCTGCGAGGAAGTTACTTGTTGTTCTGGTGCATGGTTGGTGATCCAGCTCGGGGGTGGAGCGGAGCAAACCATTGAGTTGCTGCCTCCTATGGTTGGGAGGAGTTGATTCTCCAAGTGTGTTTCCCCTGGATTCAAGTAAGTAGATTTGATTTAGTTTCTCATATTCTTCAGCTTGACTTATGGTTGTTTGCTTACCAATAAAATGAACCGTAAATGGGCTATTGATAGATCTTAAAATTGTACTCTGTGAAACTATCATCTATGTGTATTTTGTCAAAATCAAGTATCTAGTAGCTACACGTTTTCTTTAAATCTAAAGAAAATTTTTGGACATCCTTCGTCTGCTTATACTCTTTCTAAAATTTCTTTTGCATGATCAATAAAATATCTTGACAGCCAAAACAAACCCTTTTGTTTGTGTTTCTTTGATTAATTAGAATTGTTTATGGGGATGTTACATATGGTATCAAAGCTCGGACATGAGGGCTCATCATTTGCCTTCCCTCATTAGAAGGTGAATGTTGTTTGTCGAAACTCATTTCTCTGCGTTTAAACTGAAAACCAGGGTAGTTGGTTCAACGATCTATGAAATCCGAAATAACCAGATATATCTCTTAGCAAATCCAAAACTTGCGTGCTTTTTTTTTCATTTGGTAAAAAGTAATGGATACACGCCTGCTATAAAACTAATACCTCTGCCAAGAATAGTTTTCAAAGGATTACGATGTTGGTGGCTCTCTATGGCCTTATTTGAAAAGTAAAACAATGTATCCTATAATAATCAGTAGGCGTTTACTTTCGCATTTCACCCATTGAAGTTTGATATGCATTCCATCTCCGTCCATGGGCAGAGGTAGCTTAGTTTGTGCTCTCACTTATCGCAGGTACCCACTTCGGATTTCTTTTCCCACTTTCTCTGCCAAACTATAAGTGTCTCAGTTTGAGCTCTCTGTTTGCATTTTATGTCAATCGGTAGAAAGAAATTGTTACAAATTTCTCAGATAGGGGCATCCAAGATTTCAGTCGAAAAACTGTTTATTATTTTATGTTCCCTTGGGGATTTTGATACCCATAAGCTAAATATGATTTTGATAAGGGTTGAAAAATATGCATGACCAGACTGTATTTTCCCGTATGTGCAGGGTATCCATTTTTCAATTTTGAGTTCTTTGTTACTTTGGAGCTATGCAGCACTAGTTCATAATTTTTATTTTTTATATTTTAAATCTCAAATGTGAACCCCGTAGCAGAAACTGTTAGGTTTCCAAACCGATGATCATGTTGAGATATAAAAGGCATGATAACCTTAGCTGAGTTATAGGGTAATACCAGGTCTTGAAAGCTCTATAGGATCACGGTGAGTCTAAGTTGTTTCTCTGATTTTGTGGGTTCTCTGTACTTTTGCTTGGTTAGAATTGGGCCATAATGGGTTCTTTAATGAGCGGTTATGTGTATCAATTGAGATGGGTTGAGTTATTGGGAATTTCTGCTTATTATGTTCTTCTTTGTATCCATTTTGAAAGATTCTCAGCTGCAGGCCCTAAACATAACTCCAATCTTATTAGGAGTTCATGTTTAAAATGGAGGATGATCTTTGTATTTTATAAATCAAAGGATTCTATTATGGAAGATTAAAAATATTTTAGATTAGGTGACATAAGTTCATCAAGTTTACAAGTCCAATTCAAAAGAATTGCATAAATGAACTAGGTATGAGTTTAATAGCAGTTCGACCTAATGAACTCTCATATGGACATGTATGTTCTTTACTATGTGAAGCATTGACTTTTTGAATGCAAAATTTTGTGTTTACTTTGTGTGTACATAAATAGAAATGTTTAAATAAATGCATGAAGAGTGGAGTTGTGCCTGAATATAGACAATATGATATATTTTTGTTTGACCTCCCAATATATAAGGGGTAAATGTAGTAATAACCACTGAAGTTTTATAACCTGTAATTGGAACGGACTCTGTAGTAATGCATAACTAAGTTAGAACCTATAATGTTATGAAGAAGACATAATAAGCATGTTCCCGATAAGTAAGATGTCGATATCTACTTGGGGTGATATAAAATGTTTAGAATCTTAAGATAATGATTGATATGTTTATCTTCTTATATGTGGAAGAGGAAAAAGTATGGTTACAAGAAAACATGTATGCATTGAAGCATTGCTTGATTGCACTACGCTATAAAGATTGTCAAGGAAGTGCAACCAACGTTAAAAGTTGCCCAGGATCGGCAAAAAAAAAGGTTATGCGGATTTAAAACGAACTCCAAGAGAGTTCAACGTTGGTAATCACATATATCTAAAGGTAAAGTCAAAGAAGAGTTGTTTGAGTTTGGGAAGATGTTCCACTCTGGCACCAAGGTATTGTGGACATTTTGAAGTGTTATCTAAGATAAGGTCGGTAAC